>OZ012738.1:234440349-234614583 GCA_963859935.3 Lathyrus sativus
TTCACTCCATCATCCGTTTGGCGGTGGGTCTTTCATCTTGTTGATGTCAGATTATGCGAGTGTTTTCTCTATCATCCTTTTGGTTGTTGTAGCCTGTGTGAGTTCGCTCCATCAGCCTTTTGGTGGTGGGTCTTTCAGCTTTTTGATGTCAGATTGTGCGAGTTTTTGCAATATCATCTTTTGGTGGTAGTAGCGGTGTGAGTTCGCTCCATCATCCTTTTGGTGGTGGGTCTGTCATTTTGTTGATGTCAAATTGTGCGAGTGTTTGCTGTATCAACCATTTGGTGGTAGTAGCCGGTGTGAGTTCGCTCCATCATCCTTTTGGTTGTGGGTTTGTCATCTTGTTGACGTCATATTGTGCAAGTGTTTTCTCTATCATACTTTTGGTGGTAGTAGCCGGTGGGAGCTCGCTTCATCATCCGCTTCGTGGCGGGTATGTCATCTTATTGAAGTCAGATTGTGTGAGTGTTTTCTCTATCATCCTTTTTGTGGTAGTAGCCGGTGTGAGTTCGCGCCGTAATCCTTTTGGTTGTGGGTCTATCATCTTGTTGACGTCAGATTGTGCGAGTATTTTCTCTATCATCCTTTTGGTGGTAGTAGCCGGTGTGAGTTCGCGCCGTAATCCTTTTGGTTGTGGGTCTGTCATCTTGTTGACGTCAGATTGTGCGAGTATTTTCTCTATCATCCTTTTGGTGGTAATAGCCGGTGTGAGTTTTCTTTATCTACTGCTTGGTGGTGGGTATGTCATCTTGTTGAAGTCAGATTGTGCGAGTGTTTTTTCTCTACCATCCTATTGGTGGTAGTAGTCAGTGTGAGTTCGCTCCATCATCCTTTTTATGGTGGGTCTGTCATCTTGTTGATGACAAATTGTGCGAGTGTTAGTACTCGGTGTGTGTTTTCTCCATCAAACTTTTGGTGGTGGGTCTGTCATCTTGTTGATGTCAGATTGTGCGAGTGTTTGCTCTATCATCCTTTTGGTGGTAGGAGTCGGTGTGAATTCACTCCATCATCCGTTTGGCGGTGGGTCTTTCATCTTGTTGATGTTAGATTGTGCGAGTGTTTGCTCTATCATCCTTTTGGTTGTAGTAGCCTATGTGAGTTGGCTCCATCAGCCTTTTGGTGGTGGGTCTTTCAGCTTTTTGATGTCAGATTGTGCGAGTGTTTGCTGTATCAACCATTTGGTGGTAGTATTCGGTGTGAGTTCGCTCCGTTATCCTTTTGGTTGTGGGTTTGTCATCTTGTTGACGTCAGATTGTGCAAGTGTTTTCTCTGTCATCCTTTTGGTGGTAGTAGCTGGTGGGATTTCGCTTAATCATCCGCTTGGTGGTGGGTATGTCATCTTGTTGAAGTCAGATTGTGCGAGTGTTTGCTCTATCATCCTTTTTGTGGTAGTAGCCGGTGTTAGTTTGCGCCGTAATCCTTTTGGTTGTGGGTCTCTCATCTTGTTGACGTCAGATTGTGCGAGTGTTTTCTCTATCATCCTTTTGGTGGTAGTAGCCGGTGTGAGTTTGCTCCATCATCCTTTTGGTGGTGGGTCTGTCATCATGTTGACGTCAGATTGTGCGAGTGTTTTCTCTATCATCCTTTTGGTGGTAGTAGCCGGTATGAGTTCGCTCCATCATCCTTTTGGTTGTGGGTTTGTCATCTTGTTGACGTCAGATTGTGCAGGTGTTTTCTCTATCATCCTTTTGGTGGTAGTAGCCGGTGGGAGCTCGCTTCATCATCCGCTTCGTGGTGGGTATGTCATCTTGTTGAAGTCAGATTGTGTAAGTGTTTGCTCTATCATCCTTTTTGTTGTAGTAGCCGGTGTGAGTCCGCGCCATAATCATTTTGGTTGTAGGGTCTGTCATCTTGTTGACGTCAGATTGTGCGAGTATTTTCTCTATCATCCTTTTGGTGGTAATAGCCGGTGTGAGTTTTCTTCATCATCTGCTTGGTGGTGGGTATGTCATCTTGTTGAAGTCAGATTGTGCGAGTGTTTTTTCTCTATCATCCTATTGGTGGTAGTAGTCGGTGTGAGTTCGCTCCATCATCCTTTTTATGGTGGGTCTGTCATCTTGTTGATGACAAATTGTGCGAGTGTTAGTACTCGGTGTGTGTTTTCTCCATCAAACTTTTGGTGGTGGGTCTGTCATCTTGTTGATGTCAGATTGTGCGAGTGTTTGCTCTATCATCCTTTTGGTGGTAGGAGTCGGTGTGAATTCACTCCATCATCCGTTTGGCGGTGGGTCTTTCATCTTGTTGATGTCAGATTATGCGAGTGTTTGCTCTATCATCCTTTTGGTTGTAGTAGCCTGTGTGAGTTCGCTCCATCAGCCTTTTGGTGGTGGGACTTTCAGCTTTTTGATGTTAGATTGTGCGAGTTTTTGCAATATCATCTTTTGGTGGTAGTAGCCGGTGTGCGTTCGCTCCATCATCCTTTTGGTGGTGGGTCTGTCATTTTGTTGATGTCAAATTGTGCGAGTGTTTGCTGTATCAACCATTTGGTGGTAGTAGCCGGTGTGAGTTCGCTCCATCATCCTTTTGGTTGTGGCTTTGTCATCTAGTTGACGTCATATTGTGCAAGTGTTTTCTCTATCATCCTTTTGGTGGTAGTAGCTGGTGGGAGTTCGCTTCATCATCCGCTTGGTGGTGGGTATGTCATCTTGTTGAAGTCAGATTGTGCGAGTGTTTGCTCTATCATCCTTTTTGTGGTAGTAGCCGGTGTGAGTTCGCGCCGTAATCCTTTTAGTTGTGGGTCTCTCATCTTGTTGACGTCAGATTGTGTGAGTGTTTTCTCTATCATCGTTTTGGTGGTAGTAGCTGGTGTGAGTTCGCTCCATCATCCTTTTTATGGTGGCTCTGTCATCATGTTGACGTCATATTGTGCAAGTGTTCTCTCTATCATCCTTTTGGTGGTAGTAGCCGGTATGAGTTCGCTCCATCATCCTTTTGGTTGTGGGTTTGTCATCTTGTTGACGTCAGATTGTGCAAGTGTTTTCTCTATCATCCTTTTGGTGGTAGTAGCCGGTGGGAGTTCGCTTCATCATCCGCTTCGTGGTGGGTATGTCATCTTGTTGAAGTCAGATTGTGCGAGTGTTTGCTCTATCATCCTTTTTGTGGTAGTAGCCGGTGTAACTTCGCGCCATAATCCTTTTGGTTGTAGGGTCTGTCATCTTGTTGACGTCAGATTGTGCAAGTGTTTTCTCTATCATCCTTTTGGTGGTAGTAGCCGGTGGGAGCTCGCTTCATCATCCGCTTCGTGGTGGGTATGTCATCTTGTTGAAGTCAGATTGTGCGAGTGTTTGCTCTATCATCCTTTTTGTGGTAGTAGCCGGTGTGAGTTCGCGCCATAATCCTTTTGGTTGTAGGGTCTGTCATCTTGTTGACGTCAGATTGTGCGAGTATTTTCTCTATCATCCTTTTGGTGGTAATAGCCGGTGTGAGTTTTCTTCATCATCTGCTTGGTGGTGGGTATGTCATCTTGTTGAAGTCAGATTGTGCAAGTGTTTTTTCTCTATCATCCTATTGGTGGTAGTAGTCGGTGTGAGTTCGCTCCATCATCCTTTTTATGGTGGGTCTGTCATCTTGTTGATGACAAATTGTGCGAGTGTTAGTACTCGGTGTGTGTTTTCTCCATCAAACTTTTGGTGGTGGGTCTGTCATCTTGTTGATGTCAGATTGTGCGAGTGTTTGCTCTATCATCCTTTTGGTGGTAGGAGTCGGTGTGAATTCACTCCATCATCCGTTTGGCGGTGGGTCTTTCATCTTGTTGATGTCAGATTATGCGAGTGTTTGCTCTATCATCCTTTTGGTTGTAGTAGCCTGTGTGAGTTCGCTCCATCAGCCTTTTGGTGGTGGGACTTTCAGCTTTTTGATGTTAGATTGTGCGAGTTTTTGCAATATCATCTTTTGGTGGTAGTAGCCGGTGTGCGTTCGCTCCATCATCCTTTTGGTGGTGGGTCTGTCATTTTGTTGATGTCAAATTGTGCGAGTGTTTGCTGTATCAACCATTTGGTGGTAGTAGCCGGTGTGAGTTCGCTCCATCATCCTTTTGGTTGTGGCTTTGTCATCTAGTTGACGTCATATTGTGCAAGTGTTTTCTCTATCATCCTTTTGGTGGTAGTAGCTGGTGGGAGTTCGCTTCATCATCCGCTTGGTGGTGGGTATGTCATCTTGTTGAAGTCAGATTGTGCGAGTGTTTGCTCTATCATCCTTTTTGTGGTAGTAGCCGGTGTGAGTTCGCGCCGTAATCCTTTTAGTTGTGGGTCTCTCATCTTGTTGACGTCAGATTGTGTGAGTGTTTTCTCTATCATCGTTTTGGTGGTAGTAGCTGGTGTGAGTTCGCTCCATCATCCTTTTTATGGTGGCTCTGTCATCATGTTGACGTCATATTGTGCAAGTGTTCTCTCTATCATCCTTTTGGTGGTAGTAGCCGGTATGAGTTCGCTCCATCATCCTTTTGGTTGTGGGTTTGTCATCTTGTTGACGTCAGATTGTGCAAGTGTTTTCTCTATCATCCTTTTGGTGGTAGTAGCCGGTGGGAGTTCGCTTCATCATCCGCTTCGTGGTGGGTATGTCATCTTGTTGAAGTCAGATTGTGCGAGTGTTTGCTCTATCATCCTTTTTGTGGTAGTAGCCGGTGTAACTTCGCGCCATAATCCTTTTGGTTGTAGGGTCTGTCATCTTGTTGACGTCAGATTGTGCAAGTGTTTTCTCTATCATCCTTTTGGTGGTAGTAGCCGGTGGGAGCTCGCTTCATCATCCGCTTCGTGGTGGGTATGTCATCTTGTTGAAGTCAGATTGTGCGAGTGTTTGCTCTATCATCCTTTTTGTGGTAGTAGCCGGTGTGAGTTCGCGCCATAATCCTTTTGGTTGTAGGGTCTGTCATCTTGTTGACGTCAGATTGTGCGAGTATTTTCTCTATCATCCTTTTGGTGGTAATAGCCGGTGTGAGTTTTCTTCATCTACTGCTTGGTGGTGGGTATGTCATCTTGTTGAAGTCATATTGTGCGAGTGTTTTTTCTCTATCACCCTATTGATGGTAGTAGTCAGTGTGAGTTTGCTCCATCATCCTTTTTATGGTGGGTCTGTCATCTTGTTGATGACAAATTGTGCGAGTGTTAGTACTCGGTGTGTGTTTTCTCCATCAAACTTTTGGTGGTGGGTCTGTCATCTTGTTGATGTCAGATTGTACGAGTGTTTGCTCTATCATCCTTTTGGTGGTAGGAGTCGGTGTGAATTCACTCCATCATCCGTTTGGCGGTGGGTCTTTCATCTTGTTGATGTCAGATTGTGCGAGTGTTTGCTCTATCATCCTTTTGGTTGTAGTAGCCTGTGTGAGCTGGCTCCATCAGCCTTTTGGTGGTGGGTCTTTCAGCTTTTTGATGTCAGATTGTGCGAATGTTTGCTGTATCAACCATTTGGTGGTAGTAGCCGGTGTGAGTTCGCTCCATCATCCTTTTGGTTGTGGGTTTGTCATCTTGTTGACGTCAAATTGTGCAAGTGTTTTCTCTTTCATCCTTTTGGTGGTAGTAGCTGGTGGGATTTCGTTTAATCATCCGCTTGGTGGTGGGTATGTCATCTTGTTGAAGTCAGATTGTGCGAGTGTTTGCTCTATCATCCTTTTTGTGGTAGTAGCCGGTGTTAGTTCGCGCCGTAATCCTTTTGGTTGTGGGTCTCTCATCTTGTTGACGTCAGATTGTACGAGTGTTTTCTCTATCATCCTTTTGGTGGTAGTAGCCGGTGTGAGTTTGCTCCATCATCCTTTTGGTGGTGGGTCTGTCATCATGTTGACGTCAGATTGTGCGAGTGTTTTCTCTATCATCCTTTTGGTGGTAGTGGCCGTTATGAGTTCGCTCCATCATCCTTTTGGTTGTGGGTTTGTCATCTTGTTGACGTCAGATTGTGCAAGTGTTTTCTCTATCATCCTTTTGGTGGTAGTAGCCGGTGGGAGCTCGCTTCATCATCCGCTTCGTGGTGGGTATGTCATCTTGTTGAAGTCAGATTGTGCAAGTGTTTGCTCTATCATCCTTTTTGTGGTAGTAGCCGGTGTGAGTCCGCGCCATAATCCTTTTGGTTGTAGGGTCTGTCATCTTGTTGACGTCAGATTGTGCGAGTATTTTCTCTATCATCCTTTTGGTGGTAATAGCCGGTGTGAGTTTTCTTCATCATCTGCTTGGTGGTGGGTATGTAATCTTGTTGAAGTCAGATTATGCGAGTGTTTTTTCTCTATCATCCTATTGGTGGTATTAGTCGGTGTGAGTTCGCTCCATCATCCTTTTTATGGTGGGTCTGTCATCTTGTTGATGACAAATTGTGCGAGTGTTAGTACTCGGTGTGTATTTTCTCCATCAAACTTTTGGTGGTGGGTCTGTCATCTTGTTGATGTCAGATTGTGCGAGTGTTTGCTCTTTCATCCTTTTGATGGTAGGAGTCGGTGTGAATTCACTCCATCATCCGTTTGGCGGTGGGTCTTTCATCTTGTTGATGTTAGATTATGCGAGTGTTTGCTCTATCATCCTTTTGGTTGTAGTAGCCTATGTGAGTTTGCTCCATCAGCCTTTTGGTGGTGGGACTTTCAGCTTTTTGATGTCAGATTGTGCGAGTTTTTGCAATATCATCTTTTGGTGGTAGTAGCCGGTGTGAGTTCGCTCCATCATCCTTTTGGTGGTGGGTCTGTCTTTTTGTTGATGTCAAATTGTGCGAGTGTTTGCTGTATCAACCATTTGGTGGTAGTAGCCGGTGTGAGTTCACTCCATCATCCTTTTGGTTGTGGGTTTGTCATCTTGTTGACGTCATATTGTGCAAGTGTTTTCTCTATCATCGTTTTGGTGGTAGTAGCTGGTGGGAGTTCGCTTCATCATCCGCTTGGTGGTGGGTATGTCATCTTGTTGAAGTCAGATTGTGCGAGTGTTTGCTCTATCATCCTTTTTGTGGTAGTAGCCGGTGTGAGTTCGCGCCGTAATCCTTTTGGTTGTGGGTCTCTTATCTTGTTGACGTCAGATTGTGCGAGTGTTTTCTCTATCATCCTTTTGGTGGTAGTAGCCGGTGTGAGTTTGCTCCATCATCCTTTTGGTGGTGGGTCTGTCATCATGTTGACGTCAGATTGTGCGAGTGTTTTCTCTATCATCCTTTTGGTGGTAGTAGCCGGTATGAGTTCGCTCCATCATCCTTTTGGTTGTGGGTTTGTCATCTTGTTGACGTCAGATTGTGCAAGTGTTTTCTCTATCATCCTTTTGGTGGTAGTAGCCGGTGGGAGCTCGCTTCATCATCCGCTTCGTGGTGGGTATGTCATCTTGTTGAAGTCAGATTGTGCGAGTGTTTGCTCTATCATCCTTTTTGTGGTAGTAGCCGGTGTGAGTTCGCGCCATAATCCTTTTGGTTGTAGGGTCTGTCATCTTGTTGACGTCAGATTGTGCGAGTATTTTCTCTATCATCCTTTTGGTGGTAATAGCCGGTGTGAGTTTTCTTCATCATCTTCTTGGTGGTGGGTATGTCAGCTTGTTGAAGTCAGATTGTGCCAGTGTTTTTTCTCTATCATCCTATTGGTGGTAGTAGTCGGTGTGAGTTCGCTCCATCATCCTTTTTATGGTGGGTCTGTCATCTTGTTGATGACAAATTGTGCGAGTGTTAGTACTCGGTGTGTGTTTTCTCCATCAAACTTTTGGTGGTGGGTCTGTCATCTTGTTGATGTCATATTGTGCCAGTGTTTGCTCTATCATCCTTTTGGTGGTAGGAGTCGGTGTGAATTCACTCCATCATCCGTTTGGCGGTGGGTCTTTCATCTTGTTGATGTCAGATTGTGCGAGTGTTTGCTCTATCATCCTTTTGGTTGTAGTAGCCTGTGTGAGTTGGCTCCATCAGCCTTTTGGTGGTGGGTCTTTCAGCTTTTTGATGTCAGATTGTGCGAGTGTTTGCTGTATCAACCATTTGGTGGTAGTAGCCGGTGTGAGTTCGCTCCATCATCCTTTTGGTTGTGGGTTTGTCATCTTGTTGACATCAGATTGTGCAAGTGTTTTCTCTATCATCCTTTTGGTGGTAGTAGCTGGTGGGATTTCGCTTAATCATCCGCTTGGTGGTGGGTATGTCATCTTGTTGAAGTCAGATTGTGCGAGTGTTTGCTCTATCATCCTTTTTGTGGTAGTAGCCGGTGTTAGTTCGCGCCGTAATCCTTTTGGTTGTGGGTCTCTCATCTTGTTGACGTCAGATTGTGCGAGTGTTTTCTCTATCATCCTTTTGGTGGTAGTAGCCGGTGTGAGTTTGCTCCATCATCCTTTTGGTGGTGGGTCTGTCATCATGTTGACGTCAGATTGTGCGAGTGTTTTCTCTATCATCCTTTTGGTGGTAGTAGCCGGTATGAGTTCGCTCCATCATCCTTTTGGTTGTGGGTTTGTCATCTTGTTGACGTCAGATTGTGCAAGTGTTTTCTCTATCATCCTTTTGGTGGTAGTAGCCGGTGGGAGCTCGCTTCATCATCCGCTTCGTGGTGGGTATGTCATCTTGTTGAAGTCAGATTGTGCAAGTGTTTGCTCTATCATCCCTTTTGTGGTAGTAGCCGGTGTGAGTCCGCGCCATAATCCTTTTGGTTGTAGGGTCTGTCATCTTGTTGACGTCAGATTGTGCGAGTATTTTCTCTATCATCCTTTTGGTGGTAATAGCCGGTGTGAGTTTTCTTCATCATCTGCTTGGTTGTGGGTATGTCATCTTGTTTAAGTCAGATTGTGCGAGTGTTTTTTCTCTATCATCCTATTGGTGGTAGTAGTCGGTGTGAGTTCGCTCCATCATCCTTTTTATGGTGGGTCTGTCATCTTGTTGATGACAAATTGTGCGAGTGTTAGTACTCGGTGTGTGTTTTCTCCATCAAACTTTTGGTGGTGGGTCTGTCATCTTGTTGATGTCATATTGTGCCAGTGTTTGCTCTATCATCCTTTTGGTGATAGGAGTCGGTGTGAATTCACTCCATCATCCGTTTGGCGGTGGGTCTTTCATCTTGTTGATGTCAGATTGTGCGAGTGTTTGCTCTATCATCCTTTTGGTTGTAGTAGCCTGTGTGAGTTGGCTCCATCAGCCTTTTGGTGGTGGGTCTTTCAGCTTTTTGATGTCAGATTGTGCGAGTGTTTGCTGTATCAACCATTTGGTGGTAGTAGCCAGTGTGAGTTCGCTCCATCATCCTTTTGGTTGTGGGTTTGTCATCTTGTTGACGTCAGATTGTGCAAGTGTTTTCTCTATCATCCTTTTGGTGGTAGTAGCTGGTGGGATTTCGCTTAATCATCCGCTTGGTGGTGGGTATGTCATCTTGTTGAAGTCAGATTGTGCGAGTGTTTGCTCTATCATCCTTTTTGTGGTAGTAGCCGGTGTTAGTTCGCGCCGTAATCCTTTTGGTTGTGGGTCTCTCATCTTGTTGACGTCAGATTGTGCGAGTGTTTTCTCTATCATCCTTTTGGTGGTAGTAGCCGGTGTGAGTTTGCTCCATCATCCTTTTGGTGGTGGGTCTGTCATCATGTTGACGTCAGATTGTGCGAGTGTTTTTTCTCTATCATCCTATTGGTGGTAGTAGTCGGTGTGAGTTTGCTCCATCATCCTTTTGGTTGTGGGTTTGTCATCTTGTTGACGTCAGATTGTGCAAGTGTTTTCTCTATCATCCTTTTGGTGGTAGTAGCCGGTGGGAGCTCGCTTCATCATCCGCTTCGTGGTGGGTATGTCATCTTGTTGAAGTCAGATTGTGCAAGTGTTTGCTCTATCATCCTTTTTGTGGTAGTAGCCGGTGTGAGTCCGCGCCATAATCCTTTTGGTTGTAGGGTCTGTCATCTTGTTGACGTCAGATTGTGCGAGTATTTTCTCTATCATCCTTTTGGTGGTAATAGCCGGTGTGAGTTTTCTTCATCATCTGCTTGGTGGTGGGTATGTCATCTTGTTGAAGTCAGATTTTGCGAGTGTTTTTTCTCTATCATCCTATTGGTGGTAGTAGTCGGTGTGAGTTCGCTCCATCATCCTTTTTATGGTGGGTCTGTCATCTTGTTGATGACAAATTGTGCGAGTGTTAGTACTCGGTGTGTGTTTTCTCCATCAAACTTTTGGTGGTGGGTCTGTCATCTTGTTGATGTCAGATTGTGCGAGTGTTTGCTCTATCATCCTTTTGGTGGTAGGAGTTGGTGTGAATTCACTCCATCATCCGTTTGGCGGTGGGTCTTTCATCTTGTTGATGTCAGATTATGCGAGTGTTTGCTCTATCATCCTTTTGGTTGTAGTAGCCTGTGTGAGTTCGCTCCATCAGCCTTTTGGTGGTGGGACTTTCAGCTTTTTGATGTCAGATTGTGCGAGTTTTTGCAATGTCATCTTTTGGTGGTAGTAGCCGGTGTGAGTTTGCTCCATCATCCTTTTGGTGGTGGGTCTGTCATTTTGTTGATGTCAAATTGTGCGAGTGTTTGTTGTATCAACCATTTGGTGGTAGTAGCCGGTGTGAGTTCGCTCCATCATCCTTTTGGTTGTGGGTTTGTCATCTTGTTGACCTCATATTGTGCAAGTGTTTTCTCTATCATCCTTTTGGTGGTAGTAGCTGGTGGGAGTTCGCTTCATCATCCGCTTGGTGGTGGGTATGTCATCTTGTTGAAGTCAGATTGTGCGAGTGTTTGCTCTATCATCCTTTTTGTGGTAGTAGCCGGTGTGAGATCGCGCCGTAATCCTTTTGGTTGTGGGTCTCTCATCTTGTTGACGTCAGATTGTGTGAGTGTTTTCTCTATCATCGTTTTGGTGGTAGTAGCTGGTGTGAGTTCGCTCCATCATCCTTTTGGTGGTGGGTCTGTCATCATGTTGATGTCATATTGTGCAAGTGTTTTCTCTATCATCCTTTTGGTGGTAGTAGCCGGTATGAGTTTGCTCCATCATCCTTTTGCTTGTGGGTTTGTCATCTTGTTGACGTTAGATTGTGCAAGTGTTTTCGCTATCATCCTTTTGGTGGTAGTAGCCGGTGGGAGCTCGCTTCATCATCCGCTTCGTAGTGGGTATGTCATCTTGTTGAAGTCAGATTGTGCGAGTGTTTGCTCTATCATCCTTTTTGTGGTAGTAGCCGGTGTGAGTTCGCGCCATAATCCTTTTGGTTGTAGGGTCTGTCATCTTGTTGACGTCAGATTGTGCGAGTATTTTCTCTATCATCCTTTTGGTGGTAATAGCCGGTGTGAGTTTTCTTCATCATCTGCTTTGTGGTGGGTATGTCATCTTGTTGAAGTCAGATTGTGCGAGTGTTTTTTCTCTTTCATCCTATTGGTGGTAGTAGTCGGTGTGACTACGCTCCATCATCCTCTTTATGGTGGGTCTGTCATCTTGTTGATGACAAATTGTGCGAGTGTTAGTACTCGGTGTGTGTTTTCTCCATCAAACTTTTGGTGGTGGGTCTGTCATCTTGTTGATGTCAGATTATGCGAGTGTTTGCTCTATCATCCTTTTGGTGGTAGGAGTCGGTGTGAATTCACTCCATCATCCGTTTGGCGGTGGGTCTTTCATCTTGTTGATGTCATATTATGCGTGTGTTTGCTCTATCATCCTTTTGGTTGTAGTAGCCTGTGTGAGTTCGCTCCATCAGCCTTTTGGTGGTGGGTCTTTCAGCTTTTTGATGTCAGATTGTGCAAGTTTTTGCAATATCATCTTTTGGTGGTAGTAGCCGGTGTGAGTTCGCTCCATCATACTTTTGGTAGTGGGTCTGTCATTTTGTTGATGTCAAATTATGCGAGTGTTTGCTGTATCAACCATTTGGTGGTAGTATCCGGTGTGAGTTCTCTCCATCATCCTTTTGGTTTTGGGTTTGTCATCTTGTTGACGTCATATTGTGCAAGTGTTTTCTCTATCATCCTTTTGGTGGTAGTAGCTGGTGGGAGTTCGCTTCATCATCCGCTTGGTGATGGGTATGTCATCTTGTTGAAGTCAGATTGTGCGAGTGTTTGCTCTATCATCCTTTTTGTGGTAGTAGCCGGTGTGAGTTCGCGCCGTAATCCTTTTGGTTGTGGGTCTCTCATCTAGTTGACGTCAGATTGTGTGAGTGTTTTCTCTATCATCGTTTTGGTGGTAGTAGCTGGTGTGAGTTCGCTCCATCATCCTTTTGGTGGTGGGTCTGTCATCATGTTGACGTCATATTGTGCGAGTGTTTTCTCTATCATCCTTTTGGTGGTAGTAGCCGGTATGAGTTCGCTCCATCATCCTTTTGGTTGTGGGTTTGTCATCTTGTTGACGTCAGATTGTGCAAGTGTTTTCTCTATCATCCTTTTGGTTGTAGTAGCCGGTGGGAGTTCGCTTCATCATCCGCTTCGTGGTGGGTATGTCATCTTGTTGAAGTCAGATTGTGCGAGTGTTTTCTCTATCATCCTTTTTGTGGTAGTAGCCGGTGTGAGTCCGCGCCATAATCCTTTTGGTTGTAGGGTCTGTCATCTTGTTGACGTCAGATTGTGCGAGTATTTTCTCTATCATCCTTTTGGTGGTAATAGCCGGTGTGAGTTTTCTTCATCATCTGCTTGGTGGTGGGTATGTCATCTTGTTGAAGTCAGATTGTGCGAGTGTTTTTTCTCTATCATCCTATTGGTGGTAGTAGTCGGTGTGACTGCGCTCCATCATCCTTTTTATGGTGGGTCTGTCATCTTGTTGATGACAAATTGTGCGAGTGTTAGTACTCGGTGTGTGTTTTCTCCATCAAACTTTTGGTGGTGGGTCTGTCATCTTGTTGATGTCAGATTGTGCGAGTGTTTGCTCTATCATCCTTTTGGTGGTAGGAGTCGGTTTGAATTCACTCCATCATCCGTTTGGCGGTGGGTCTTTCATCTTGTTGATGTCAGATTATGCGAGTGTTTGCTCTATCATCCTTTTGGTTGTAGTAGCCTGTGTGAGTTTGCTCCATCAGCCTTTTGGTGGTGGGTCTTTCAGCTTTTTGATGTCAGATTGTGCGAGTTTTTGCAATATCATCTTTTGGTGGTAGTAGCCGGTGTGAGTTCGCTCCATCATCCTTTTGGTGGTGGGTCTGCCATTTTGTTGATGTCAAATTGTGCGAGTGTTTGCTGTATCAACCATTTGGTGGTAGTATCCGGTGTGAGTTCGCTCCATCATCCTTTTGGTTGTGGGTTTGTCATCTTGTTGACGTCATATTGTGCAAGTGTTTTCTCTATCATCCTTTTGGTGGTAGTAGCTGGTGGGAGTTCGCTTCATCATCCGCTTGGTGGTGGGTATGTCATCTTGTTGAAGTCAGATTGTGCGAGTGTTTGCTCTATCATCCTATTTGTGTTAGTAGCCGGTGTGAGTTCACGCCGTAATCCTTTTGGTTGTGGGTCTCTCACCTTGTTGACGTCAGATTGTGTGAGTGTTTTCTCTATCATCCTTTTGGTGGTAGTAGCTGGTGTGAGTTTGCTCCATCATCCTTTTGGTGGTGGGTCTGCCATCATGTTGACGTCAGATTGTGCGAGTGTTTTCTCTATCATCCTTTTGGTGGTAGTAGCCGGTATGAGTTCGCTCCATCATCCTTTTGGTTGTGGGTTTGTCATCTTGTTGACGTCAGATTGTGCAAGTGTTTTCTCTATCATCCTTTTGGTTGTAGTAGCCGGTGGGAGTTCGCTTCATCATCCGCTTCGTGGTGGGTATGTCATCTTGTTGAAGTCAGATTGTGCGAGTGTTTTCTCTATCATCCTTTTTGTGGTAGTAGCCGGTGTGAGTCCGCGCCATAATCCTTTTGGTTGTAGGGTCTGTCATCTTGTTGACGTCAGATTGTGCGAGTATTTTCTCTATCATCCTTTTGGTGGTAATAGCCGGTGTGAGTTTTCTTCATCATCTGCTTGGTGGTGGGTATGTCATCTTGTTGAAGTCAGATTGTGCGAGTGTTTTTTCTCTTTCATCCTATTGGTGGTAGTAGTCGGTGTGACTGCGCTCCATCATCCTCTTTATGGTGGGTCTGTCATCTTGTTGATGACAAATTGTGCGAGTGTTAGTACTCGGTGTGTGTTTTCTCCATCAAACTTTTGGTGGTGGGTCTGTCATCTTGTTGATGTCAGATTATGCGAGTGTTTGCTCTATCATCCTTTTGGTGGTAGGAGTCGGTGTGAATTCACTCCATCATCCGTTTGGCGGTGGGTCTTTCATCTTGTTGATGTCATATTATGCGTGTGTTTGCTCTATCATCCTTTTGGTTGTAGTAGCCTGTGTGAGTTCGCTCCATCAGCCTTTTGGTGGTGGGTCTTTCAGCTTTTTGATGTCAGATTGTGCGAGTTTTTGCAATATCATCTTTTGGTGGTAGTAGCCGGTGTGAGTTCGCTCCATCATACTTTTGGTAGTGGGTCTGTCATTTTGTTGATGTCAAATTATGCGAGTGTTTGCTGTATCAACCATTTGGTGGTAGTATCCGGTGTGAGTTCTCTCCATCATCCTTTTGGTTTTGGGTTTGTCATCTTGTTGACGTCATATTGTGCAAGTGTTTTCTCTATCATCCTTTTGGTGGTAGTAGCTGGTGGGAGTTCGCTTCATCATCCGCTTGGTGATGGGTATGTCATCTTGTTGAAGTCAGATTGTGCGAGTGTTTGCTCTATCATCCTTTTTGTGGTAGTAGCCGGTGTGATTTCGCGCCGTAATCCTTTTGGTTGTGGGTCTCTCATCTAGTTGACGTCAGATTGTGTGAGTGTTTTCTCTATCATCGTTTTGGTGGTAGTAGCTGGTGTGAGTTCGCTCCATCATCCTTTTGGTGGTGGGTCTGTCATCATGTTGACGTCATATTGTGCGAGTGTTTTCTCTATCATCCTTTTGGTGGTAGTAGCCGGTATGAGTTCGCTCCATCATCCTTTTGGTTGTGGGTTTGTCATCTTGTTGACGTCAGATTGTGCAAGTGCTTTCTCTATCATCCTTTTGGTTGTAGTAGCCGGTGGGAGTTCGCTTCATCATCCGCTTCGTGGTGGGTATGTCATCTTGTTGAAGTCAGATTGTGCGAGTGTTTTCTCTATCATCCTTTTTGTGGTAGTAGCCGGTGTGAGTCCGCGCCATAATCCTTTTGGTTGTAGGGTCTGTCATCTTGTTGACGTCAGATTGTGCGAGTATTTTCTCTATCATCCTTTTGGTGGTAATAGCCGGTGTGAGTTTTCTTCATCATCTGCTTGGTGGTGGGTATGTCATCTTGTTGAAGTCAGATTGTGCGAGTGTTTTTTCTCTATCATCCTATTGGTGGTAGTAGTCGGTGTGACTGCGCTCCATCATCCTTTTTATGGTGGGTCTGTCATCTTGTTGATGACAAATTGTGCGAGTGTTAGTACTCGGTGTGTGTTTTCTCCATCAAACTTTTGGTGGTGGGTCTGTCATCTTGTTGATGTCAGATTGTGCGAGTGTTTGCTCTATCATCCTTTTGGTGGTAGGAGTCGGTTTGAATTCACTCCATCATCCGTTTGGCGGTGGGTCTTTCATCTTGTTGATGTCAGATTATGCGAGTGTTTGCTCTATCATCCTTTTGGTTGTAGTAGCCTGTGTGAGTTTGCTCCATCAGCCTTTTGGTGGTGGGTCTTTCAGCTTTTTGATGTCAGATTGTGCGAGTTTTTGCAATATCATCTTTTGGTGGTAGTAGCCGGTGTGAGTTCGCTCCATCATCCTTTTGGTGGTGGGTCTGTCATTTTGTTGATGTCAAATTGTGCGAGTGTTTGTTGTATCAACCATTTGGTGGTAGTAGCTGGAGTGAGTTAGCTCCATCATCCTTTTGGTTGTGGGTTTGTCATCTTGTTGACATCATATTGTGCAAGTGTTTTCTCTATCATCCTTTTGGTGGTAGTAGCTGGTGGGAATTCGCTTCATCATCCGCTTGGTGGTGGGTATGTCATTTTTTTGAAGTCAGATTGTGCGAGTGTTTGCTCTATCATCCTTTTTATGGTAGTAGCCGGTGTGAGTTCGCGCGGTAATCCTTTTGGTTGTGGGTCTCTCATCTTGTTGACGTCAGATTGTGTGAGTGTTTTCTCTATCATCCTTTTGGTGGTAGTAGCTGGTGTGAGTTCGCTCCATCATCCTTTTGGTGGTGGGTCTGTCATCATGTTGACGTCAGATTGTGCGAGTGTTTTCTCTATCATCCTTTTGGTGGTAGTAGCCGGTATGAGTTCGCTCCATCATCCTTTTGGTTGTGGGTTTGTCATCTTGTTGACGTCAGATTGTGCAAGTGTTTTCTCTATCATCCTTTTGGTTGTAGTAGCCGGTGGGAGTTCGCTTCATCATCCGCTTCGTGGTGGGTATGTCATCTTGTTGAAGTCAGATTGTGCGAGTGTTTTCTCTATCATCCTTTTTGTGGTAGTAGCCGGTGTGAGTCCGCGCCATAATCCTTTTGGTTGTAGGGTCTGTCATCTTGTTGACGTCAGATTGTGCGAGTATTTTCTCTATCATCCTTTTGGTGGTAATAGCCGGTGTGAGTTTTCTTCATCATCTGCTTGGTGGTGGGTATGTCATCTTGTTGAAGACAGATTGTGCGAGTGTTTTTTCTCTATCATCCTATTGGTGGTAGTAGTCGGTGTGACTGCGCTCCATCATCCTTTTTATGGTGGGTCTGTCATCTTGTTGATGACAAATTGTGCGAGTGTTAGTACTCGGTGTGTGTTTTCTCCATCAAACTTTTGGTGGTGGGTCTGTCATTTTGTTGATGTCAGATTATGCGAGTGTTTGCTCTATCATCCTTTTGGTGGTAGGAGTCGGTGTGAATTCACTCCATCATCCGTTTGGTGGTGGGTCTTTCATCTTGTTGATGTCATATTATGCGAGTGTTTGCTCTATCATCCTTTTGGTTGTAGTAGCCTGTGTGAGTTCGCTCCATAAGCCTTTTGGTGGTGGGTCTTTCAGCTTTTTGATGTCAGATTGTGCGAGTTTTTGCAATATCATCTTTTGGTGGTAGTAGCCGGTGTGAGTTCGCTCCATCATCCTTTTGGTGGTGGGTCTGCCATTTTGTTGATGTCAAATTGTGCGAGTGTTTGCTGTATCGACCATTTGGTGGTAGTAGCCGGAGTGAGTTCGCTCCATCATCCTTTTGGTTGTGGGTTTGTCATCTTGTTGACATCATATTGTGCAAGTGTTTTCTCTATCATCCTTTTGGTGGTAGTAGCTGGTGGGAATTCGCTTCATCATCCGCTTGGTGGTGGGTATGTCATTTTTTTGAAGTCAGATTGTGCGAGTGTTTGCTCTATCATCCTTTTTATGGTAGTAGCTGGTGTGAGTTCGCGCGGTAATCCTTTTGGTTGTGGGTCTCTCATCTTGTTGACGTCAGATTGTGTGAGTGTTTTCTCTATCATCCTTTTGGTGGTAGTAGCTGGTGTGAGTTCGCTCCATCATCCTTTTGGTGGTGGGTCTGTCATCATGTTGATGTCAGATTGTGCGAGCGTTTTCTCTATCATCCTTTTGGTGGTAGTAGCCGGTATGAGTTCGCTCCATCATCCTTTGGGTTGTGGGTTTGTCATCTTGTTGACGTCAGATTGTGCATGTGTTTTCTCTATCATCCTTTTGGTGGTAGTAGCCTGTGGGAGTTCGCTTCATCATCCGCTTTGTGGTGGGTATGTCATCTTGTTGAAGTCAGATTGTGCGAGTGTTTGCTCTATCATCCTTTTTGTGGTAGTATCCGGTGTGAGTCCGTGCCATAATCCTTTTGGTTGTAGGGTCTGTCATCTTGTTGACGTCAGATTGTGCGAGTATTTTCTCTATCATCCTTTTGGTGGTAATAGCCGGTGTGAGTTTTCTTCATCATCTGCTTGGTGGTGGGTATGTCATCTTGTTGAAGTGAGATTGTGCGAGTGTTTTTTCTCTATCATCCTATTGGTGGTAGTAGTCGGTGTGACTGCGCTCCATCATCCTTTTTATGGTGGGTCTGTCATCTTGTTGATGACAAATTGTGCGAGTGTTAGTAATCGGTGTGTGTTTATTCCATCAAACTTTTGGTGGTGGGTCTGTCATTTTGTTGATGTCAGATTATGCGAGTGTTTGCTCTATCATCCTTTTGGTGGTAGGAGTCGGTGTGAATTCACTCCATCTCCCGTTTGGTGGTGGGTCTTTCATCTTGTTGATGTCATATTATGCGAGTGTTTGCTCTATCATCCTTTTGGTTGTAGTAGCCTGTGTGAGTTCGCTCCATAAGCCTTTTGGTGGTGGGTCTTTCAGCTTTTTGATGTCAGATTGTGCGAGTTTTTGCAATATCATCTTTTGGTGGTAGTAGCCGGTGTGAGTTTGCTCCATCATCCTTTTTGTGGTGGGTTTGTCATTTTGTTGATGTCAAATTGTGCGAGTGTTTGTTGTATCATCCATTTGGTGGTAGTATCCGGTGTGAGTTCGCTCCATCATCCTTTTGGTTGTGGGTTTTTCATCTTGTTGATGTCATATTGTGCAAGTGTTCTATCTATCATCCTTTTGATGGTAGTAGCTGGTGGGAGTTCGCTTCATCATCCGCTTGGTGATGGGTATGTCATCTTGTTGAAGTCAGATTGTGCGAGTGTTTGCTCTATCATCCTTTTTGTGGTAGTAGCCGGTGTGAGTTCGCGCCGTAATCCTTTTGGTTGTGGGTCTCTCATCTAGTTGACGTCAGATTGTGTGAGTGTTTTCTCTATCATCCTTTTGGTGGTTGTAGCTGGTGTGAGTTCGCTCCATCATCCTTTTGGGGGTGGGTCTGTCATCATGTTGACGTCATATTGTGCGAGTGTTTTCTCTATCATCCTTTTGGTGGTAGTAGCCGGTATGAGTTCGCTCCATCATCCTTTTGGTTGTGGGTTTGTCATCTTGTTGACGTCAGATTGTGCAAGTGTTTTCTCTATCATCCTTTTGGTGGTAGTAGCTGGTGGGAGTTCGCTTCATCATCCGCTTCGTGGTGGGTATGTCATCTTGTTGAAGTCAGATTGTGCAAGTGTTTGCTCTATCATCCTTTTTGTGGTAGTAGCCGGTGTGAGTCCGCGCCATAATCCTTTTGGTTGTAGGGTCTGTCATCTTGTTGACGTCAGATTGTGCGAGTATTTTCTCTATCATCCTTTTGGTGGTAATAGCCGGTGTGAGTTTTCTTCATCATCTGCTTGGTGGTGGGTATGTCATCTTGTTGAAGTTAGATTGTGCGAGTGTTTTTTCTCTATCATCCTATTGGTGGTAGTAGTCGGTGTGACTGCGCTCCATCATCCTTTTTATGGTGGGTCTGTCATCTTGTTGATGACAATTTATGCGAGTGTTAGTACTCGGTGTGTGTTTTCTCCATCAAACTTTTGGTGGTGGGTCTGTCATCTTGTTGATGTCAGATTGTGCGAGTGTTTGCTCTATCATCCTTTTGGTGGTAGGAGTCGGTGTGAATTCACTCCATCATCCGTTTGGCGGTGGGTCTTTCATCTTGTTGATGTCATATTATGCGAGTGTTTGCTCTATCATCCTTTTGGTTGTAGTAGCCTGTATGAGTTCGCTCCATCAGCCTTTTGGTGGTGGGTCTTTCAGCTTTTTGATGTCAGATTGTGCGAGTTTTTGCAATATCATCTTTTGGTGTTAGTAGCCGGTGTGAGTTTGCTCCATCATCCTTTTGGTGGTGGGTCTGTCATTTTGTTGATGTCAAATTGTGCGAGTGTTTGCTGTATCAACCATTTGGTGGTAGTATCCGGTGTGAGTTCGCTCCATCATCCTTTTGGTTGTGGGTTTGTCATCTTGTTGACGTCATATTGTGCAAGTGTTTTCTCTATCATCCTTTTGGTGGTAGTAGCTGGTGGGAGTTTGCTTCATCATCTGCTTGGTGATGGGTATGTCATCTTGTTGAAGTCAGATTGTGCGAGTGTTTGCTCTATCATCCTTTTTGTGGTAGTAGCCGGTGTGAGTTCGCGCCGTAATCCTTTTGGTTGTGGGTCTCTCATCTAGTTGACGTCAGATTGTGTGAGTGTTTTCTCTATCATCGTTTTGGTGGTAGTAGCTGGTATGAGTTCGCTCCATCATCCTTTTGGTGGTGGGTCTGTCATCATGTTGACGTCATATTGTGCGAGTGTTTTCTCTATCATCCTTTTGGTGGTAGTAGCCGGTATGAGTTCGCTCCATCATCCTTTTGGTTGTGGGTTTGTCATCTTGTTGACGTTAGATTGTGCAAGTGTTTTCTCTATCATCCATTTGGTGGTAGTAGCTGGTGGGAGTTCGCTTCATCATCCGCTTCGTGGTGGGTATGTCATCTTGTTGAAGTCATATTGTGCAAGTGTTTGCTCTATCATCCTTTTTGTGGTAGTAGCCGGTGTGAGTCCGCACCATAATCCTTTTGGTTGTAGGGTCTGTCATCTTGTTGACGTCAGATTGTGCGAGTATTTTCTCTATCATCCTTTTGGTGGTAATAGCCGGTGTGAGTTTTCTTCATCATCTGCTTGGTGGTGGGTATGTCATCTTGTTGAAGTTAGATTGTGCGAGTGTTTTTTCTCTATCATCCTATTGGTGGTAGTAGTCGGTGTGATTGCGCTCCATCATCCTTTTTATGGTGGGTCTGTCATCTTGTTGATGACAATTTATGCGAGTGTTAGTACTCGGTGTGTGTTTTCTCCATCAAACTTTTGGTGGTGGGTCTGTCATCTTGTTGATGTCAGATTGTGCGAGTGTTTGCTCTATCATCCTTTTGGTGGTAAGAGTCGGTGTGAATTCACTCCATCATCCGTTTGGCGGTGGGTCTTTCATCTTGTTGATGTCATATTATGCGAGTGTTTGCTCTATCATCCTTTTGGTTGTAGTAGCCTGTATGAGTTCGCTCCATCAGCCTTTTCGTGGTGGGTCTTTCAGCTTTTTGATGTCAGATTGTGCGAGTTTTTGCAATATCATCTTTTGGTGTTAGTAGCCGGTGTGAGTTTGCTCCATCATCCTTTTGGTGGTGGGTCTGTCATTTTGTTGATGTCAAATTGTGCGAGTGTTTGCTGTATCAACCATTTGGTGGTAGTATCCGGTGTGAGTTCGCTCCATCATCCTTTTGGTTGTGGGTTTGTCATCTTGTTGACGTCATATTGTGCAAGTGTTTTCTCTATCATCCTTTTGGTGGTAGTAGCTGGTGGGAGTTTGCTTCATCATCCGCTTGGTGATGGGTATGTCATCTTGTTGAAGTCAGATTGTGCGAGTGTTTGCTCTATCATCCTTTTTGTGGTAGTAGCCGGTGTGAGTTCGCGCCGTAATCCTTTTGGTTGTGGGTCTCTCATCTAGTTGACGTCAGATTGTGTGAGTGTTTTCTCTATCATCGTTTTGGTGGTAGTAGCTGGTGTGAGTTCGCTCCATCATCCTTTTGGTGGTGGGTCTGTCATCATGTTGACGTCATATTGTGCGAGTGTTTTCTCTATCATCCTTTTGGTGGTAGTAGCCGGTATGAGTTCGCTCCATCATCCTTTTGGTGGTGGGTTTGTCATCATGTTGACGTCAGATTGTGCAAGTGTTTTCTCTATCATCCTTTTGGTGGTAGTAGCCGGTGGGAGTTCGCTTCATCATCCACTTCGTGGTGGGTATGTCATCTTGTTGAAGTCAGATTGTGCGAGTGTTTGCTCTATCATTCTTTTTGTGGTAGTAGCCGGTGTGAGTCCGCGCCATAATCCTTTTGGTTGTAGGGTCTGTCATCTTGTTGACGTCAGATTGTGCGAGTATTTTCTCTATCATCCTTTTGGTGTTAATAGCCCGTGTGAGTTTTCTTCATCATCTGCTTGGTGGTGGGTATGTCATCTTGTTGAAGTCAGATTGTGCGAGTGTTTTTTCTCTATCATCCTATTGGTGGTAGTAGTCGGTGTGAGTTCGCTCCATCGTCTTTTTTATGGTGGGTCTGTCATCTTGTTGATGACAAATTGTGCGAGTGTTAGTACTCGGTGTGTGTTTTCTCCATCAAACTTTTGGTGGTGGGTCTGTCATCTCGTTGATGCCAGATTGAGCGAGTGTTTGCTCTATCATTCTTTTGGTGGTAGGAGTCGGTGTGAATTCACTCCATCATCCGTTTGGCGGTGGGTCTTTCATCTTATTGATGTCAGATTATGCGAGTGTTTGATCTATCATCCTTTTGGTTGTAGTAGCCTGTGTGCGTTCGCTCCATCAGCCTTTTGGTGGTGGGTCTTTCAGCTTTTTGATGTCAGATTGTGCAAGTTTTTGCAATATCATCTTTTGGTGGTAGTAGCCAGTGTGAGTTCGCTCCATCATCCTTTTGGTGGTGGGTCTGTCATTTTGTTGATGTCAAATTGTGCGAGTGTTTGCTGTATCAACCATTTGGTGGTAGTTACCGGTGTGAGTTCGCTCCATCATCCTTTTGGTTGTGGGTTTGTCATCTTGTTGACGTCATATTGTGCAAGTGTTTTCTCTATCATCCTTTTGGTGGTAGTAGCTGGTGGGAGTTCGCTTCATCATCCGCTTGGTGGTGGGTATGTCATCTTGTTGAAGTCAGATTGTGCGAGTGTTTGCTCTATCATCCTATTTGTGGTAGTAGCCGGTGTGAGTTCACGCCGTAATCCTTTTGGTTGTGGGTCTCTCACCTTGTTGACGTCAGATTGTGTGAGTGTTTTCTCTATCATCCTTTTGGTGGTAGTAGCTGGTGTGAGTTCGCTCCATCATCCTTTTGGTGGTGGGTCTGTCATCATGTTGACGTCTAATTGTGCGAGTGTTTTCTCTATCATCCTTTTCGTGGTAGTAGCCGGTATGAGTTCGCTCCATCATCCTTTTGGTTGTGGGTTTGTCATCTTGTTGAAGTCAGATTGTGCAAGTGTTTTTCTCTATCATCCTTTTGGTGGTAGTAGCCGGTGTGAGTCCACGCCATAATCCTTTTGGTTGTAGGGTTTGTCATCTTGTTGACGTCAGATTGTGCGAGTATTTTCTCTATCATCCTTTTGGTGGTAATAGCCGGTGTGAGTTTTCTTCATCATCTGCTTGGTGGTGGGTATGTCATCTTGTTGAAGTCAGATTGTGCGAGTGTTTTTTCTCTATCATCCTATTGGTGGTAGTAGTCGGTGTGAGTTCGCTCCATCATCCTTTTTATGGTGGGTCTGTCATGTTGTTGATGACAAATTGTGCGAGTGTTAGTACTCGGTGTGTGTTTTCTCCATCAAACTTTTGGTGGTGGGTCTGTCATCTTGTTGATGTCAGATTGTGCGAGTGTTTGCTCTATCATCCTTTTGGTGGTAGGAGTCGGTTTGAATTCACTCCATCATCCGTTTGGCGGTGGGTCTTTCATCTTGTTGATGTCAGATTATGCGAGTGTTTGCTCTATCATCCTTTTGGTTGTAGTAGCCTGTGTGAGTTCGCTCCATCAGCCTTTTGGTGGTGGGTCTTTCAGCTTTTTGATGTCAGATTGTGCGAGTTTTTGCAATATCATCTTTTGGTGGTAGTAGCCGGTGTGAGTTCGCTCCATCATCCTTTTGATGGTGGGTCTGTCATTTTGTTGATGTCAAATTGTGCTAGTGTTTGCTGTATCAACCATTTGGTGGTAGTAGACGGTGTGAGTTCGCTCCATCATCCTTTTGGTTGTGGGTTTGTCATTTTGTTGACGTCATACTGTGCAAGTGTTTTCTCTATCATCCTTTTGGTGGTAGTAGCTGGTGGGAGTTTGCTTCATTATCCGCTTGGTGGTGGGTATGTCATCTTGTTGAAGTCATATTGTGCGAGTGTTTGCTCTATCATCCTTTTTGTGGTAGTAGCCGGTGTGAGTTCGCGCCGTAATCCTTTTGGTTGTGGGTCTCTCATCTTGTTGATGTCAGATTGTGTGAGTGTTTTCTCTATCATCCTTTTGGTGGTAGTAGCTGGTGTGAGTTCGATCCATCATCCTTTTGGTGGTGGGTCTGTCATCATGTTGACGTCAGATTGTGCGAGTGTTTTCTCTATCATCCTTTTGGTGGTAGTAGCCGGTATGAGTTTGCTCCATCATCCTTTTGGTTGTGGGTTTGTCATCTTGTTGACGTCAGATTGTGCAAGTGTTTTCTCTATCATCCTTTTGGTGGTAGTAGCCGGTGGGAGTTCGCTTCATCGTCCGCTTCGTGGTGGGTATGTCATCTTGTTGAAGTCAGATTGTGCGAGTGTTTGCTCTATCATCCTTTTTGTGGTAGTAGCCGGTGTGAGTTCGCGCCATAATCCTTTTGGTTGTAGGGTCTGTCATCTTGTTGACGTCAGATTGTGCGAGTATTTTCTCTATCATCCTTTTGGTGGTAATAGCCGGTGTGAGTTTTCTTCATCATCTGCTTGGTGGTGGGTATGTCATCTTGTTGAAGTCAGATTGTGCAAGTGTTTTTTCTCTATCATCCTATTGGTGGTAGTAGTCGGTGTGAGTTCGCTCCATCATCCGTTTTATGGTGGGTCTGTCATCTTGTTGATGACAAATTGTGCGAGTGTTAGTACTCGGTGTGTGTTTTCTCCATCAAACTTTTGGTGGTGGGTCTGTCATCTTGTTGATGTCAGATTGTGCGAGTGTTTGCTCTATCATCCTTTTGGTGGTAGGAGTCGGTGTAAATTCACTCCATCATCCGTTTGCGGTGGGTCTTTCATCTTGTTGATGTCAGATTATGCGAGTGTTTGCTCTATCATCCTTTTGGTTGTAGTAGCCTGTGTGAGTTCGCTCCATCAGTCTTTTGGTGGTGGGTCTTTCAGCTTTTTGATGTCAGATTGTGCGAGTTTTTCCAATATCATCTTTTGGTGGTAGTAGCCGGTGTGAGTTCGCTCCATCGTCCTTTTGGTGGTGGGTCTGTCATTTTGTTGATGTCAAATTGTGCGAGTGTTTGCTGTATCAACCGTTTGGTGGTAGTAGCCGGTGTGAGTTCGCTCCATCATCCTTTTGGTTGTGGGTTTGTCATCTTGTTGACGTCATATTGTGCAAGTGTTTTCTCTATCATCCTTTTGGTGGTAGTAGCTGGTGGGAATTCGCTTCATCATCCGCTTGGTGGTGGGTATGTCATCTTGTTGAAGTCAGATTGTGCGAGTGTTTGC
Organism: Lathyrus sativus; assembly: GCA_963859935.3. Classification (NCBI taxonomy): domain Eukaryota; kingdom Viridiplantae; phylum Streptophyta; class Magnoliopsida; order Fabales; family Fabaceae; genus Lathyrus; species Lathyrus sativus. Next base: position 234,465,217 of record OZ012738.1, read on the forward strand.
TCTATCATCCTTTTTGTGGTAGTAGCCAGTGTGAGCTCGCGTCGTAATCCTTTTGGTTGTGGGTCTCTCATCTTGTTGATGTCAGATTGTGTGAGTGTTTTCTCTATCATCCTTTTGGTGGTAGTAGCTGGTGTGAGTTTGCTCCATCATCCTTTTGGTGGTGGGTCTGTCATCATGTTGACGTCAGATTGTGCGAGTGTTTTCTCTATCATCCTTTTGGTGGTGGTAGCTGGTATGAGTTCGCTCCATCATCCTTTTGGTTGTGGGTTTGTCATCTTGTTGACGTCAGATTGTGCAAGTGTTTTCTCTATCATCCTTTTGGTGGTAGTAGCCGGTGGGAGTTTGCTTCATCATCCACTTGGTGGTGGATATGTCATCTTGTTGAAGTCAGATTGTGCGAGTGTTTGCTCTATCATCCTTTTTGTGGTAGTAGCCGGTGTGAGTTCGCGCCATAATTCTTTTGGTTGTAGGGTCTGTCATCTTGTTGACGTCAGATTGTGCGAGTATTTTCTCTATCATCCTTTTGGTGGTAATAGCCGGTGTGAGTTTTCTTCATCATCTGCTTGGTGGTGGGTATGTCATCTTGTTGAAGTCAGATTGTGCGAGTGTTTTTTCTCTATCATCCTATTAGTGGTAGTAGTCGGTGTGAGTTCGCTCCATCATCCGTTTTATGGTGGGTCTGTCATCTTGTTGATGACAAATTGTGCGAGTGTTAGTACTCGGTGTGTGTTTTCTCCATCAAACTTTTGGTGGTGGGTCTGTCATCTTGTTGATGTCAGATTGTGCGAGTGTTTGCTCTATCATCCTTTTGGTGGTAGGAGTCGGTGTAAATTCACTCCATCATCCGTTTGCGGTGGGTCTTTCATCTTGTTGATGTCAGATTATGAGAGTGTTTGCTCTATCATCCTTTTGGTTGTAGTAGCCTGTGTGAGTTCGCTCCATCAGTCTTTTGGTGGTGGGTCTTTCAGCTTTTTGATGTCAGATTGTGCGAGTTTTTCCAATATCATCTTTTGGTGGTAGTAGCCGGTGTGAGTTCGCTCCATCTTCCTTTTGGTGGTGGGTCTGTCATTTTGTTGATGTCAAATTGTGCGAGTGTTTGCTGTATCAACCGTTTGGTGGTAGTAGCCGGTGTGAGTTCGCTCCATCATCCTTTTGGTTGTGGGTTTGTCATCTTGTTGACGTCATATTGTGCAAGTGTTTTCTCTATCATCCTTTTGGTGGTAGTAGCTGGTGGGAATTCGCTTCATCATCCGCTTGGTGGTGGGTATGTCATCTTGTTGAAGTCAGATTGTGCGAGTGTTTGCTCTATCATCCTTTTTGTGGTAGTAGCCAGTGTGAGCTCGCGCCGTAATCCTTTTGGTTGTGGGTCTCTCATCTTGTTGATGTCAGATTGTGTGAGTGTTTTCTCTATCATCCTTTTGGTGGTAGTAGCTGGTGTGAGTTTGCTCCATCATCCTTTTGGTGGTGGGTCTGTCATCATGTTGACGTCAGATTGTGCGAGTGTTTTCTCTATCATCCTTTTGGTGGTGGTAGCTGGTATGAGTTCGCTCCATCATCCTTTTGGTTGTGGGTTTGTCATCTTGTTAACGTCAGATTGTGCAAGTGTTTTCTCTATCATCCTTTTGGTGGTAGTAGCCGGTGGGAGTTTGCTTCATCATCCACTTGGTGGTGGATATGTCATCTTGTTGAAGTCAGATTGTGCGAGTGTTTGCTCTATCATCCTTTTTGTGGTAGTAGCCGGTGTGAGTTCGCGCCATAATTCTTTTGGTTGTAGGGTCTGTCATCTTGTTGACGTCAGATTGTGCAAGTATTTTCTCTATCATCCTTTTGGTGGTAATAGCCGGTGTGAGTTTTCTTCATCATCTGCTTGGTGGTGGGTATGTCATCTTGTTGAAGTCAGATTGTGCGAGTGTTTTTTCTCTATTATCCTATTGGTGGTAGTAGTCGGTGTGAGTTCGCTCTATCATCCGTTTTATGGTGGGTCTGTCATCTTGTTGATGACAAATTGTGCGAGTGTTAGTACTCGGTGTGTGTTTTCTCCATCAAACTTTTGGTGGTGGGTCTGTCATCTTGTTGATGTCAGATTGTGCAAGTGTTTGCTCTATCATCCTTTTGGTGGTAGGAGTCGGTGTGAATTCACTCCATCATCCGTTTGGCGGTGGGTCTTTCATCTTGTTGATGTCAGATTATGCGAGTGTTTGCTCTATCATCCTTTTGGTTGTAGTACCCTGTGTGAGTTTGCTCCATCAGCCTTTTGGTGGTAGGTCTTTCAGCTTTTTGATGTCAGATTGTGCGAGTTTTTGCAATATCATCTTTTGGTGGTAGTAGCCGGTGTGAGTTCGCTCCATCATCCTTTTGGTGGTGGGTCTGTCATTTTGTTGATGTCAAATTGTGCGAGTGTTTGCTGTATCAACCGTTTGGTGGTAGTAGCCGTTGTGAGTTCGCTCCATCATCATTTTGGTTGTGGGTTTGTCATCTTGTTGACGTCATATTGTGCAAGTGTTTTCTCTATCATCCCTTTGGTGGTAGTGGCTGGTGGGAATTCGCTTCATCATCCGCTTGGTGGTGGGTATGTCATCTTGTTGAAGTCAGATTGTGCGAGTGTTTGCTCTATCATCCTTTTTGTGGTAGTAGCCAGTGTGAGTTTGCGCCGTAATCCTTTTGGTTGTGGGTCTCTCCTCTTGTTGATGTCAGATTGTGTGAGTGTTTTCTCTATCATCCTTTTGGTGGTAGTAGCTGGTGTGAGTTCGCTCCATCATCCTTTTGGTGGTGGGTCTGTCATCATGTTGACGTCAGATTGTGCGAGTGTTTTCTCTATCATCCTTTTGGTGGTGGTAGCTGGTATGAGTTCGCTCCATCATCCTTTTGGTTGTGGGTTTGTCATCTTGTTGACGTCAGATTGTGCAAGTGTTTTCTCTATCATCCTTTTGGTGGTAGTAGCCGGTGGGAGTTTGCTTCATCATCCACTTGGTGGTGGATATGTCATCTTGTTGAAGTCAGATTGTGCGAGTGTTTGCTCTATCATCCTTTTTGTGGTAGTAGCCGGTGTGAGTTCGCGCCATAATTCTTTTGGTTGTAGGGTCTGTCATCTTGTTGATGTCAGATTGTGCGAGTATTTTCTCTATCATCCTTTTGGTGGTAATAGCCGGTGTGAGTTTTCTTCATCATCTGCTTGGTGGTGGGTATGTCATCTTGTTGAAGTCAGATTGTGCGAGTGTTTTTTCTCTATCATCCTATTGGTGGTAGTAGTCGGTGTGAGTTCGCTCTATCATCCGTTTTATGGTGGGTCTGTCATCTTGTTGATGACAAATTGTGCGAGTGTTAGTACTCGGTGTGTGTTTTCTCCATCAAACTTTTGGTGGTGGGTCTGTCATCTTGTTGATGTCAGATTGTGCAAGTGTTTGCTCTATCATCCTTTTGGTGGTAGGAGTCGGTGTGAATTCACTCCATCATCCGTTTGGCGGTGGGTCTTTCATCTTGTTGATGTCAGATTATGCGAGTGTTTGCTCTATCATCCTTTTGGTTGTAGTACCCTGTGTGAGTTTGCTCCATCAGCCTTTTGGTGGTGGGTCTTTCAGCTTTTTGATGTCAGATTGTGCGAGTTTTTGCAATATCATCTTTTGGTGGTAGTAGTCGGTGTGAGTTCGCTCCATCATCCTTTTGGTGGTGGGTCTGTCATTTTGTTGATGTCAAATTGTGCGAGTGTTTGCTGTATCAACCGTTTGGTGGTAGTAGCCGGTGTGAGTTCGCTCCATCATCATTTTGGTTGTGGGTTTGTCATCTTGTTGACGTCATATTGTGCAAGTGTTTTCTCTATCATCCCTTTGGTGGTAGTGGCTGGTGCGAATTCGCTTCATCATCCGCTTGGTGGTGGGTATGTCATCTTGTTGAAGTCAGATTGTGCGAGTGTTTGCTCTATCATCCTTTTTGTGGTAGTAGCCAGTGTGAGTTCGCGCCGTAATCCTTTTGGTTGTGGGTCTCTCATCTTGTTGATGTCAGATTGTGTGAGTGTTTTCTCTATCATCCTTTTGGTGGTAGTAGCTGATGTGAGTTCGCTCCATCATCCTTTTGGTGGTGGGTCTGTCATCATGTTGACGTCAGATTGTGCGAGTGTTTTCTCTATCATCCTTTTGGTGGTGGTAGCTGGTATGAGTTCGCTCCGTCATCCTTTTGGTTGTGGGTTTGTCATCTTGTTGACGTCAGATTGTGCAAGTGTTTTCTCTATCATCCTTTTGGTGGTAGTAGCCGGTGGGAGTTCGCTTCATCATCCGCTTGGTGGTGGGTATGTCATCTTGTTGAAGTCAGATTGTGCGAGTGTTTGCTCTATCATCCTTTTTGTGGTAGTAGCCGGTGTGAGTTCGCGCCATAATTCTTTTGGTTGTAGGGTCTGTCATCTTGTTGACGTCAGATTGTGCGAGTATTTTCTCTATCATCCTTTTGGTGGTAATAGCCGGTGTGAGTTTTCTTCATCATCTGCTTGGTGGTGGGTATGTCACTTTGTTGAAGTCAGATTGTGCGAGTGTTTTTTCTCTATCATCCTATTGGTGGTAGTAGTCGGTGTGAGTTCGCTCTATCATCCGTTTTATGGTGGGTCTGTCATCTTGTTGATGACAAATTGTGCGAGTGTTAGTACTCGGTGTGTGTTTTCTCCATCAAACTTTTGGTGGTGGGTCTGTCATCTTGTTGATGTCAGATTGTGCAAGTGTTTGCTCTATCATCCTTTTGGTGGTAGGAGTCGGTGTGAATTCACTCCATCATCCGTTTGGCGGTGGGTCTTTCATCTTGTTGATGTCAGATTATGCGAGTGTTTGCTCTATCATCCTTTTGGTTGTAGTACCCTGTGTGAGTTTGCTCCATCAGCCTTTTGGTGGTGGGTCTTTCAGCTTTTTGATGTCAGATCGTGCGAGTTTTTGCAATATCATCTTTTGGTGGTAGTAGCCGGTGTGAGTTCGCTCCATCATCCTTTTGGTGGTGGGTCTGTCATTTTGTTGATGTAAAATTGTGCGAGTGTTTGCTGTATCAACCGTTTGGTGGTAGTAGCCGGTGTGAGTTCGCTCCATCATCATTTTGGTTGTGGGTTTGTCATCTTGTTAACGTCATATTGTGCAAGTGTTTTCTCTATCATCCCTTTGGTGGTAGTGGCTGGTGGGAATTCGCTTCATCATCCGCTTGGTGGTGGGTATGTCATCTTGTTGAAGTCAGATTGTGCGAGTGTTTGCTCTATCATCCTTTTTGTGGTAGTAGCCAGTGTGAGTTCGCGCCGTAATCCTTTTGGTTGTGGGTCTCTCATCTTGTTGATGTCAGATTGTGTGAGTGTTTTCTCTATCATCCTTTTGGTGGTAGTAGCTGGTGTGAGTTCGCTCCATCATCCTTTTGGTGGTGGGTCTGTCATCATGTTGACGTCAGATTGTGCGAGTGTTTTCTCTATCATCCTTTTGGTGGTGGTAGCTGGTATGAGTTCGCTCCATCATCCTTTTGGTTGTGGGTTTGTCATCTTGTTGACGTCAGATTGTGCAAGTGTTTTCTCTATCATCCTTTTGGTGGTAGTAGCCGGTGGGAGTTCGCTTCATCATCCGCTTGGTGGTGGGTATGTCATCTTGTTGAAGTCAGATTGTGCGAGTGTTTGCTCTATCATCCTTTTTGTGGTAGTAGCCGGTGTGAGTTCGCGCCATAATTCTTTTGGTTGTAGGGTCTGTCATCTTGTTGACGTCAGATTGTGCGAGTATTTTCTCTATCATCCTTTTGGTGGTAATAGCCGGTGTGAGTTTTCTTCATCATCTGCTTGGTGGTGGGTATGTCATCATGTTGAAGTCAGATTGTGCGAGTGTTTTTTCTCTATCATCCTATTGGTGGTAGTAGTCGGTGTGAGTTCGCCCTATCATCCGTTTTATGGTGGGTCTGTCATCTTGTTGATGACAAATTGTGCGAGTGTTAGTACTCGGTGTGTGTTTTCTCCATCAAACTTTTGGTGGTGGGTCTGTCATCTTGTTGATGTCAGATTGTGCAAGTGTTTGCTCTATCATCCTTTTGGTGGTAGGAGTCGGTATGAATTCACTCCATCATCCGTTTGGCGGTGGGTCTTTCATCTTGTTGATGTCAGATTATGCGAGTGTTTGCTCTATCATCCTTTTGGTTGTAGTACCCTGTGTGAGTTTGCTCCATCAGCCTTTTGGTGGTGGGTCTTTCAGCTTTTTGATGTCAGATTGTGCGAGTTTTTGCAATATCATCTTTTGGTGGCAGTAACCGGTGTGAGTTCGCTCCATCATCCTTTTGGTGGTGGGTCTGTCATTTTGTTGATGTCAAATTGTGCGAGTGTTTGCTGTATCAACCATTTGGTGGTAGTGGCCGGTGTGAGTTCACTCCATCATCCTTTTGGTTGTGGGTTTGTCATCTTGTTGACGTCATATTGTGCAAGTGTTTTCTCTATCATCCTTTTGGTGGTAGTAGCTGGTGGGAGTTCGCTTCATCATCCGCTTGGTGGTGGGTATGTCATCTTGTTGAAGTCAGATTGTGCGAGTGTTTGCTCTATCATCCTTTTTGTGGTAGTAGCCGGTGTGAGTTCGCGCCGTAATCCTTTTGATTGTGGGTCTCTCATCTTGTTGACGTCAGATTGTGTGAGTGTTTTCTCTATCATCCTTTTGGTGGTAGTAGCTGTTGTGAGTTCGCTCCATCATCCTTTTGGTGGTGGGTCTGTCATCATGTTGACATCAGATTGTGCGAGTGTTTTCTCTATCATCCTTTTGGTGGTAGTAGCCGGTATGAGTTCGCTCCATCATCCTTTTGGTTGTGGGTTTGTCATCTTGTTGACGTCAGATTGTGCAAGTGTTTTCTCTATCATCCTTTTGGTGGTAGTAGCCGGTGGGAGTTTGCTTCATCATCCGCTTCGTGGTGGGTATGTCATCTTGTTGAAGTCAGATTGTGCGAGTGTTTGCTCTATCATCCTTTTTGTGGTAGTAGCCGGTGTGAGTTCGCGCCATAATCCTTTTGGTTGTAGGGTCTGTCATCTTGTTGACGTCAGATTGTGCGAGTATTTTCTCTATCATCCTTTTGGTGGTAATAGCCGGTGTGAGTTTTCTTCATCATCTGCTTGGTGGTGGGTATGTCATCTTGTTGAAGTCAGATTGTGCGAGTGTTTTTTCTCTATCATCCTATTGGTGGTAGTAGTCGGTGTGAGTTTGCTCCATCATCCTTTTTATGGTGGGTTTGTCATCTTGTTGATGACAAATTGTGCGAGTGTTAGTACTCGTTGTGTGTTTTCTCCATCAAACTTTTGGTGGTGGGTCTGTCATCTTGTTGATGTCAGATTGTGCGAGTGTTTGCTCTATCATCCTTTTGGTGATAGGAGTCGGTGTGAATTCACTCCATCATCCGTTTGGCGGTGGGTCTTTCATCTTGTTGATGTCAGATTATGCGAGTGTTTGCTCTATCATCCTTTTGGTTGTAGTAGCCTGTGTGAGTTCGCTCCATCAGCCTTTTGGTGGTGGGTCTTTAAGCTTTTTGATGTCAGATTGTGCGAGTTTTTGCAATATCCTCTTTTGGTGGTAGTAGCCGGTGTGAGTTCGCTCCATCATCCTTTTGGTGGTGGGTCTGTCATTTTGTTGATGTCAAATTGTGCGAGTGTTTGTTGTATCAACCATTTGGTGGTAGTAGCCGGTGTGAGTTCGCTCCATCATCCTTTTGGTTGTGGGTTTGTCATCTTGTTGACGTCATATTGTGCAAGTGTTTTCTCTATCATCCTTTTGGTGGTAGTAGCTGGTGGGAGTTCGCTTCATCATCCGCTTGGTGGTGGGTATGTCATCTTGTTGAAGTCAGATTGTGCGAGTGTTTGCTCTATCATCCTTTTTGTGGTAGTAGCCGGTGTGAGTTCGCGCCGTAATCCTTTTGGTTGTGGGTCTCTCATCTTGTTGACGTCAGATTGTGTGAGTGTTTTCTCTATCATCGTTTTGGTGGTAGTAGCCGGTGTGAGTTCGCTCCATCATCCTCTTGGTGGTGGGTCTGTCATCTTGTTGACGTCAGATTGTGCGAGTGTTTTCTCTATCATCCTTTTGGTGGTAGTAGCCGGTATGAGTTCGCTCCATCATCCTTTTGGTTGTGGGTTTGTCATCTTGTTGACGTCAGATTGTGCAAGTGTTTTCTCTATCATCCTTTTGGTGGTAGTAGCCGGTGGGAGTTCGCTTCATCATCCGCTTCGTGGTGGGTATTTCATCTTGTTGAAGTCAGATTGTGCGAGTGTTTTCTCTATCATCCTTTTTGTGGTAGTAGCCGATGTGAGTTCCCGCCATAATCCTTTTGGTTGTAGGGTCTGTCATCTTGTTGACGTCAGATTGTGAGAGTATTTTCTCAATCATCCTTTTGGTGGTAATAGCCGGTGTGAGTTTTCTTCATCATCTGCTTGGTGGTGGGTATGTCATCTTGTTGAAGTCAGATTGTGCGAGTGTTTGCTCTATCATCCTATTGGTGGTAGAAGTCGGTGTGAGTTTGCTCCATCATCCTTTTTATGGTGGGTCTGTCATCTTGTTGGTGACAAATTGTGCGAGTGTTAGTACTCGGTGTGAGTTTTCTCAGTCAAACTTTTGGTGGTGGGTCTGTCATCTTGTTGATGTCAGATTGTGCGAGTGTTTGCTCTATCATCCTTTTGGTGGTAGGAGTCGGTGTGAATTCACTACATCATCCGTTTGGTGGTGGGTCTTCCATCTTGTTGATGTCAGATTGTGCGAGTGTTTGCTCTATTATCCTTTTGGTTGTAGTAGCCTGTCTGAGTTTGCTCCATCAGCCTTTTGGTGGTGGGTCTTTCAGCTTTTTGATGTCAGATTGTGCGAGTGTTTGCTGTATCAACCATTTGGTGGTAGTAGCCGGTGTGAGTTTGCTCCATCATCCTTTTGGTTATGGGTTTGTCATCTTGTTGACGTCAGATTGTGCAAGTGTTTTCTCTATCATCCTTTTGGTGGTAGTAGCTGGTGGGAGTTTGCTTCATCATCCGCTTGGTGGTGGGTATGTAATCTTGTTGAAGTCAGATTCTGCGAGTGTTTGCTCTATCATCCTTTTTCTGGTAGTAGCTGGTGTGAGTTCGCGCCGTAATCCTTTTGGTTGAGGGTCTCTCATCTTGTTGACGTCAGATTGTGTGAGTGTTTTCTCTATCATCCTTTTGGTGGTAGTAGCCGGTGTGAGTTCGCTTCATCATCCTTTTGGTGGCGGGTCTGTCATCTTGTTGATGTCAAATTGTGCGAGTGTTTGCTCTATCAACCTTTTGGTGGTAGTAGCCGGTGTGAGTTTGCTACATCATGCTTTTGGTTGTGGGTTTGTCATCTTGTTGACGGCAGATTGTGCAAGTGTTTTCTCTATCATCCTTTTGGTGGGAGTAGCCGGTGGGAGTCCGCTTCATCATCCTCTTGGTGGTGGGTATGTGATCTTGTTGAAGTCAGATTGTGCGAGTGTTTGCTCTATCATCCTTTTAGTGGTAGTAGCCGGTGTGAGTTCGCGCCATAGTCCTTTTGGTTGTGGGTCTGTCATCTTGTTGACGTCAGATTGTGCGAGTGTTTTCTCTATCATCCTTTTGGTGGTAGTAGCCGGTGTGAGTTCGCTCCATCATCCTTTTGGTGGTGGGTTTGTCATCATGTTGACGTTAGATTGTGCGAGTGTTTTCTCTCTCATCCTTTTGGTGGTAGTAGCCGGTATGAGTTCGCTCCATCATCCTTTTGGTTGTGGGTTTGTCATCTTGTTGACGTCAGATTGTGCAAGTGTTTTCTCTATCATCCTTTTGGTTGTAGTAGCCGGTGGGAGTTTGCTTCATCATCCACTTGGTGGTGGGTATGTCATCTTGTTGAAGTCAGATTGTGCGAGTGTTTACTCTATCATCCTTTTTGTGGTAGTAGCCGGTGTGAGTTCGCGCCATAATCCTTTTGGTTGTAGGGTCTGTCATCTTGTTGACGTCAGATTGTGCGAGTATTTTCTCTATCATCCTTTTGTTGGTAGTAGCCGGTGTGAGTTCGCTCCATCATCCTTTTGGTGGTGGGTCTGTCATCTTGTTGACGTCAGATTGTGCGAGTGTTTTCTCTATCATCCTTTTAGTGGTAGTAGCCGGTGTAAATTTTCTTCATCATCTGCTTGGTGGTGGGTATGTCATCTTGTTGAAGTCAGATTGTGCGAGTGTTTGCTCTATCATCCTATTGATGGTAGTAGCCGGTGTGGGTTCGCTCCATCATCCTTTTTATGGTGGGTCTCTCATCTTGTTGATGACAAATTGTGCGAGTGTTAGTACTCGGTGTGAGTTTGCTCCATCAAACTTTTGGTGGTGGGTCTGTCATCTTGGTGATGTCAGATTGTGCGAGTGTTTGCTCTATCATCCATTTGGTGGTAATAGCCGGTGTGAGTTTGCTCCATCATCCTTATGGTGGTGTGTCTATCATCTTGTTGATGTCAGATTGTGTGAGTGTTTTCTCTATCATTCTTATGGTGGTAGTAGCCGGTGTGAGTTGGCTCCGTCATCCATTTGGTGGCGGGTCTGTCATCTTGTTGATGTCAGATTTTGCGAGTGTCTTGATATACCATCCTTTTGGTGGTAGTAGCCGGTGCGTGTTGGCTCCATCAACCTTATGGTGGTGTATCTATTATCTTGTTGATGTCAGATTGTGCGAGTGTTTGCTCTATTATCCTTTTGTTGGTAGTAGCCGGTGTGAGTTTGCCCCATCTATCTTTTGGTGGTGGGTTTGTCATCTTTATGATGTCAAATTATACTACTATTTTCCTCTATATTCCTTTTGGTGGTAGTAGCAGGTGCGAGTTTGCTCCATCATCCTTTTGTTGGTGGGTTTGTCATCTTGCTGATGTCAGATTGTACGAGTGTTTGATCTATCATCCTTTTGGTGGTAGTAGTTGATAACGCGAAAATATATCTATAAAATGACATGTGTTTTAACTAATGGTTGACCGGTTTCACTCCGAATTCGGGGCATTCCATGCTATTTGTCTAAGTATTATGCAGGTATTCGAAGAACATGTCCAAGGAAAGCAATATGAAGAAAAGGAGCAAAAACAAGTGGAAAATGCATGAAAAACCAAGTGAAAACCAGCAGAAACGAGCTTGACTGATGTGACGACCGTCACACAACTGTTACGACCGTCATGCGTGTGACGACCGTCACACCTCCATGACGACCGTCATGCAGCCAGAACATGCAGAATGAAGTCACGTGCAAATTTCTCCCCTCAAAGACCAAAAGTGTGGCCACTAACTCCTATTTTTCTGCCTCAAACCCACTTCCTGAAGGGATAACCGTTAGATACTCTCCCTCTATAAAAGGAAGAGGTTGGGACCTGAAAAGAGGGCCGCATTCAAGACAACGAAGTGCTGCCAATTCATCTTCAGAGCAACCTTTCCGTTATTCTATTCTTATTTGTTTCTCTTTTCCTTCTTTGCAATTCTTTGATATTTTGTAATTCCCATTTCCCTTGTACGATCAATTGGCACAAAGACCAGAATCCTGCCAACATTGTGGAGGATCTTCCGAAAGGCCAATTGGAATATTTACAGGTTTTCAATTTTAATCGTAATTTCAGTTTTCATTATGATGCATGTTATTAATTATTGTTTTTATTTATGTATTACCATTTTTATTTCCATGTCTAGCTAAACTACTGTAATCGATATGTAATAATAATTCAGACGAAATTTGATAATAATTGGCGTAGTCTTTCTCTTTTCAAAAACTCAGTTATGGTTTTAGTTTTTAATCAAAATTCTAAATAAATCTTTGTCACGACAGTGAAAAGCTATTTACGGTGGTTTTGCCACGACAGTGGGAAACCATATTAAGGTACGAACCAACAAGCGACAGCTGAGGCTAAGACCAGATAGTAAAAACTAGGCATTCGATTTAAAAACACCGAAAGCGCTTTAAAAAGGATTAGAACTTAGAGAATTTCAAAAGGTAACTTTAACCCCGAACGGGATAGCGACAGCATACGTTCCGCCTTAGAGTTGCGACTAGCGTCAACAACCATCGTGAGACAGTAGTCTTTAGATCACTATTTTCTTCTTAAACTAAGTTTGAAAACACTTAATACGCCAATAATTTGTCAAATCCCCGAAGAACAAAATTATTGCATATCGATTCATAAATTCATATCTTAAGTAAAAACCTTAGTTCCCATTAGTTTACGCATTTATTCTGCCATTATTCAACTTGAAACCAAACCGACCTAGCTAAACACCGTAACACCTGATAATACTAGATTGATTACGAGTCCCTGTGGGATCGATATCTATTATTACTACGCGATAGACTGTGCACTTGCAGTTAGATTTGTTAGACATAGAAAGTCGCGATCAAGTTTTTGGCGCCGTTGCCGGGGACCCGTATAGTCAATAGTGTAATCCTTTGTTACACAGTATAGACTAGGTTAACAATTCTCTCTCCCTCTACTCGTTCTTTGATTGTATGCCAAGTACTCGCTCACAAGGCGAGATCTTACAACCTACAATCGCTGAACTAGAGCGCTTCTAGCTCATCCTCCTGTTGAAGAAGCAAAGATGGCTGAAGGACCTCAAAACAAACCGCTGAAGGCATACGCTACACCCTCTCAAATGGAGCCTAGAAGTAGCATAGCTGCCCCAGCTATAAATCGAACCGATTTCGAACTGAAACCGTCATTGCTGTCAGTTGTACAACAAAACCAATTATCAGGAAATGCAACTGAGGATCCAAATGAACACTTAACGAAGTTTGTACAATACGCAGACACAGTGAAAGCAAATGGAGTAACTCTAGACGCAATAAGACTTCGTCTTTTACCTTTCTCTCTTAGAGATAGAGCTTGGACATGGTTACAATCCTTACCATCCAACTCCGTTACGACATGGGAACAGTTGAAGAACGTTTTCTTAGCGAGATATTTTCCGCCAAGCAAAACAGCTATGCTTAGAGCCCAAATCAACGAATTTCGACAAAAAGATACTGAATCTCTCTACGAAGCATGGGAAAGGTTCAAAGATATGATGAGAACACGGTCCTCACCACGGTCTAGAAGATTGGGTGACGATCCATACTTTCTATAATGAGCTTCTATACAACACCAGATTAACGATAGACGCAGCAGCGGGCGGTGCATTTATGGATAAGCCATACAACGAAGCCTATCAACTAATCGAAAACATGTCTCAGAACCACTGCCAATGGGGAGGTGAACGCATCCCAGCAGAGAAACCCGCAGCGAAAGGTGGGATGTACGAGATCAGCAGCCTTGAAAAGTTCAACGCTAAAGTAGATGCTCTAGCATAAAAAATCGACAGTCTGACCGTTAACCCCATTGTAATCGTCGCTGCCGTAACTCCAAACTGCGAGTTATGCGGAATCGCCACTCATAATGCGCCCGAGTGCCCATTGTTGGCCGGAATCCCACCAGACCAAGTAAATTACGCTCAAGGAAATCCTTACGCAAATACTTACAACCCAGGATGGAGGAATCACCCAAACGTTTCCTACAAGAACGATAATGCCTTGCAAGCACCAGGTGCTCCGCCAGGATATCAGAAACCAGCTACTGCCCAGACTGCCCCTAGGAAATCAAACCTCGAGTTGATGATGGAAAAATTCATAGCTACTCAATCTCAAACAAACAAAGAATTCCTAAATCAAAACATACACACTAGCGAGCAAATTAAACAGCTGACCGGAAAAGTAGACGCTTTAGCCACCCACAACAAAATGCTCGAAACGCAGATATCCCAAGTGGCCCAACAACAAGCCTCTGCCGCTGCCCCGGTTGGAACATTTCCAGGACAGCCCGAACCTAATCCAAAAGGTCACGCAAACGCTATTATATTAAGAAGTGGGAAAGAATTGGAGGGCCCAACATATCCTAGGAACGAAGATTTAGTAATGCAACAGAAATCCGATAAACCAACCGAAAAGGAGTCTGAAACAGAAAAGAAGGAATGTGACGAGCAGAAAGCCGCCAAAGATGAAAACACATATGTGCCTCCGGCGCCATATAAACCACCTATCCCTTATCCTCAAAGATTAATAAACTCCAAAACTTCAGGACAATTTAAGAAATTTGTCGAACTTCTGAAACAACTAAACATCACTATTCCTTTCACAGAAGCGATAACTCAAATGCCGTCATACGCTAAATTTCTTAAAGAAATTTTTTCTAATAAAAGGAAAATAGAGGATAACGAGACAGTGACACTTACTGCCGAATGTAGCGCAATCATTCAAAACCACATGCCTCCTAAACTAAAAGACCCAGGTAGTTTCTCCATACCCTGCGTCATAGGAAAGTTCGTAATAGACAAAGCTTTATGCGATCTAGGAGCCAGTATAAGCGTCATGCCTTTATCTATATGCAAAAAGCTGAATATGGGAGAACTAAGACCAACTAAAATGTCCGTACAATTGGCTGACCGATCAGTCAAATACCCCGTCGGGATACTGGAAAACGTTCCAGTACGCATAGGACAATTCTATATCCCAACCGACTTCATAATCATGGACATCAAAGAGGACTCTGTTACTCCAATTATCCTAGGAAGACCGTTCCTAGCTACAGTCGCAGCTATTATAGACGTAAAGAAAGGAAGACTAACATTCGAAGTGGGAGAAGAAAAGATAGAGTTCATCCTTACTAAATTCTTGAAGGCACCAGCCATCGATGACACATGCTATATAGTAGATGTAATTGACGAATGCATACGAGAATTAGAAAAGGAGAAAACTACATATTCTGAAATCATGAAAATCCTGATCCATGATATTCATGAAGACGACAACTGGCGTGCACCATACAAAAATGATAGTCTGAGCAAGATCTTAGCACTCACTCCGAATCACATGCCAGGTCCGAAAAACCCAACTTTAGAACTTAAAGAGCTACCCAAAACTCTCAGGTATGAATTCCTAGATACAGAATTCAAAAGACCAGTAATAGTAAACGCTAACTTAGGACAATCAGAAAATGAGCGATTATTAGAAGTCCTAAGGAGATACCCAACTGCGTTAGGCTATAATATAAGCGATCTAAAAGGCATAAGTCCCTCCATCTGTATGCACCGTATCATGCTGGAGGAAGACTGCAAAACTTCGAGAGAACATCAGAGAAGGATAAACCCGATCCTAAGCACTGTAGTCAAAGACGAGGTGAAAAAGCTACTAGACGCAGGAATCATATACCCAATCTCCGACAGCCAATGGGTCAGCCCAGTACACGTAGTACCCAAGAAAGGAGGCGTTACTGTAGTAAAGAATGCGAAAGGCGAATCGATAACCCAAAGAGTAGTGACTGGAAATAGGATGTGTATCGACTACAGAAAACTAAACAAGGCAACTCAGAAAGATCACTTCCTTTTACCATTCATAGACCAAATGTTCGAGAGACTGGCGAAACATTCATATTTCTGCTATCTAGATGGTTATTCGGGATTCTTTCAAATCCCTATTCACCCCGATGACCAGGAAAAGACAACATTCACCTGTCCCTATGGTACTTTTGCCTACCGCCGAATGCCGTTCGGACTATGCAATGCTCCGACAACCTTTCAAAGATGCATGATGGCAATCTTCGCAGATTTCATAGATGACATCATGGAAGTGTTCATGGATGACTTCTCTGTATGCGGACAAAGCTTCGAAAGCTGCCTGTCGAATTTAGAAATGGTACTTAAAAGATGCGCCAAAGTGAACCTTGTCCTTAATTGGGAAAAATGTCATTTCATGGTTCGACAAGGCATTGTTTTAGGACACGTCATCTCTGAAAAAGGGATTGAAGTTGACAAAGCCAAAATAGAGATCATAAAGGATCTCTAACCTCCGAAAACCGTACGAGAAATACGAAGCTTCTTAGGACACGCTGGATTCTACCGGAGATTTATAAAAGATTTCTCGAAAATCCCAAAACCTCTTACAGGTTTGTTAATGAAAGATGCTGAGTTCATCTTCGACAAAGAATGCATAGAGGCATTCGAAACTCTAAAATCTGCACTTATCACCGCACCAATCATGCAACCCCCAGATTGGTGACTACCATTCGAAATCATGTGCGATGCGAGTGATTATGTCGTAGGCGCAGTTCTAGGACAAAGGAAGGATAAGAAGCTTCACGCTATCTACTACGCCAGTAGAACATTAGACCCTGCCCAAATGAACTACGCCATAATAGAAAAGGAACTCTTAGTAGTCGTGTTCGCTCTTGAAAAATTCCGTTCCTACTTGGTAGGAGCCAAAATAATCATATACACAGACCACGCTGCCATTAGGTACCTAATAAACAAAAAGGACGCTAAACCCATATTATTGAGATGGATCCTATTATTACAAGAGTTCGATTTAGAAATTAAAGATAAGAAGGGGACCGAGAACGTAGTTGCAAACCACTTATCCTGTATAGAGGGCATAAAACAAGAACCAGTGCCTATCAATGACGATTTTCCTTACGAACGTCTGATAGCCAAATTGGAAAGCGATATGTCTGACTCTACTTCGGAAGAACCGGAACTGGAAAAAGCCGTAGAAGCTGTCTACGCCCAAGCCACTTTGTCGTGGTTTGCCGACATCGTTAATTACCTAGCCGCAGGTGTGCTTCCACCGGACTTGACATATCAACAAAAGAAGAAATTCTTCCATGACTTAAAGCACTACTACTGGGACGAACCTCTACTCTTCAGACGAGGCGCCAACAACTTATACCGGCGTTGTATCCCAGAGGAAGAAATAGAAGACATCATCACCCAATGCCATTCAGCACCATATGGTGGTCATGCCAGCACCTCAAAGACGTGCGCTAAAATCCTACAGTCTGGCCTATTCTGGCCCAGTCTCTGGAAGGACGTCCATACCGCGGTACTAAAATGCGACCGGTGCCAACGCACCGGCAACATCTCACGACGCGATGAAATGCCTCAGAGAGGAATCTTGGAAGTAGAAATCTTTGACGTCTGGGGAATCAACTTCATGGGACCTTTCCCATCTTCTTTTCGAAAGAAATATATACTCGTCTGCCGCTACCGTGAAAATAAGGTGCCGGCAAAACAGAAGAGTCGCCACCTTTCGTTATTTATCCCTCAGAACGGGAAAGGAAACGATCAGAGAAACCTGACGATAAGGTATAAGACAAGGTCGTCGCAACCATTGTCTGGGTTCGGGAGTCGGTTACGCAAGGGGAAGGTATTAGCACCCCTCACGTCCATCGTACTCGATGGGATCCATGCTTGTTGGGTTTATCTGACGGGTTTGTTTATTATCTACCTATCAAGGCTGGTCTGAAAAGAAAAGAAAATGACTCGGCAAAGCGTCGCACTTTATGCCTACGTATTCTCATCAGAGAATGAGAAATCAGAGTCAACGTAGTTCGACTAACTACGGGTTATGGGGAAGGTGTCTCACCAATACGTCAGTATTGTGCCTACGTACTCTCAACAGGCTTGAGAGATCAGAGCTTACGTAGTTCGGGTAACTACGGATTACGGGAATTCAGATTCATCTGTTTTATCAAGTAGGGTTAACAAACAGTTCCAGCGGTTTGGTGTACGCAGCTCGACCCTTGGAGACTTATGTGTTACCGTTTGCGGTAGAACTGGGATTTAACGACACTCTTTTCTTCAAAAAAGCTTCCTTTGAATTATGGGCCCACGGGGCAAAAAGGTTTGAAGTTTCTTTTCAGTCTTTTACGGAAGAACTGTTTTTTATGGATGTTTGCAACCAATATCGCACTAGAGACTATGACCTGAGAGTGAATGTGTCGCATGTCACCCAAAGGGTGCCATACTAAACATCCAGATTGTTGAAAAGAAACTCTCCAACAATCCTTTCTCAGATAACTTAAGGCTCGTAACGTGCGACGTCAGTTAACCTTTATTACTGTATTTTAATTTGTTTTGAGATGAGAAGAGAACAGGCTTAACTAAAGGGAGACTATCAAGTCCTAATGTTGTCATGCCAAGGATTCATCCTATGGTTGAGGTTTGAAACAGGGAACTCCTAGAAGTTATCATGGATAGGTTTCAACCTAAAGTTCTAATCATCACTTCCTTATCAAAGGAAGTGAGGTTCCTAGGGGATCATGTCAATGATAAACAGCAATAGATAAAGCATCAGCTTAAACAGTAAACAGTAAACGACTGCAAAATGCATGCAATGCAAGTGAGGGAGGAAATGTGTGTGGGACATCAGCCTCCACAAGCTCATCTCAACCTCAAGCCAGATATGAATAACTGCAATCATACAGAAGAAATAACATGCTATCAAGTAAAATATAATAACTGCAATCATACAGAAGAAATGAAATAAAATGCCATCAAGCAAAGGACAAACTACATAGGCAAGGGAGTAGAGCTCTACCGAATACCCGCAAGCAAAGCCATACAGTAACAAGACAAGCAGAGGGAGCAACTCAACCTCTAGTGCAATCATGCTCCTAGCTTAACACAATCTAAATATGAACTTATTCTAATGCATCAAGAAAATCAAACAAGTCACTGCAATACAGTTGCACAGAAAGCAAACAGACAGGAAGGAAAGCAAATCAACAGCTCCCACATCAAAGCAATCTTCTGACAGCAGTTCAGTCCTCAGTCTTCAACTGCTCTTCAAGGCTATCATCTTCAATAGCAAGTGTCAACTTGCTTCTAATGCAGCCACATAAGTATCAACTTATTCTCTCTTCCTCAAGCCTCAGCTCTTCAGTAAATTCCACCTTCAGGCTCCACTCCTAATATCCAGTATCAACTTGGCCCCTGCAGGCTCTCAATGTATCAACATAAGTATCAACTTATTCTTTCTTCTTCAAGCCTCAACTCCTCACTCAATTTCAATTTGATCTTCTTCACAAGTGTCAACTTGTTCTTCTCGACCTTCAAGCTTCATCTCTCTCTTCCTTACAAATATCAACTTGCTCTTCCTGATCTACAAGCTTCAGCTCCCTCCTCCTTACAAATATCAACTTGCTTTTCCTGATCTACAAGCTTCAACTCCAATGGGTAATCTTCAAACACAAAGAAGTATCAACTTCTACCCCTCAATCTCTTCAAGCAAGGAACTCCATCCTCTATCAAGGGACAAAGATTCATCTAACAATAGCAAAGTTTGGATGCTTGGTAGCAAAGTGAAGACCAAAGGTCACCACTAAGCATCCTATCATCAGAGAAAGGGACCCTCAAAGGTTCTACCAACTTGTAAATAGCCACACATCCTACCAAAGGAGGGATGAGGCCTTTACAAAGGGACCTTACATCATAGGGAAGAATGGAAGTGATCAACATCTTCCATGTTTATGAAGGAAGAGAATTTATCTAGAAGCTATGCCTACAAACCCTAATCTTAACACCTAATCAATACTACACCAAAAGAAGGGAAGATCTTCACATCCAAGCTTCTTCAAGCACTCCATGGTAGCCCAAACTTGTCTTCAACATCATCCAAGAGCAAGAGAGACAAAACCCTAATCTAAGGGAACTAAAGAAGTCATTCTAGTTGAATTAGTGCATTAGAATCATCTAAAGTTAGCACCTAAACTAAAATCAAACAAAAATAGTAAACTACATTGTAAATTCCTACAAAAATTCCTAAGGGACCCTAATTCAATCATGAATCTACCATACAAAATTCAGAGGTTGAATCACCCACCAAGTCCTAGAAATAAAACCTAAATCATAAGGTACTAATCATAAACCCTAAAAATGGAGCTCCTAAAGTTTCAACCTAAAACTACCAATTACATTCATCACAAAAATGTGAGAAAAATCTAGGGGGAACATGCATATCTATGCTAGCTACACACAAAAAATCAAGGCAAAAATCATCATCACATGATCAAACCAAATTCACCAAACTAAGGTATCAACCATGGTCATTTTAATATCAATTAAAATTCAACAAATGCAAATAAAATCAAAAATGCATGAAATATTAATATTTTTTAGCTAAAAAAACTAAATTCAATCATGAATCCATGGAAAAAAGAATGGAATTAATTGAGTTATTTTTCAATTTTTTATGGATTATTCAATAACCATGAATGAAATGAAAAAATAAAATGAAAATGCAAGGAAATTAATAAGCGCGTGGTGTGAATAGCATATTTTCTCAGTTCATTTCAGTGTTGGGCCCAAAAGGGGGGGTGGTGATATCAATGTTGCACTAAGCCCACCCAGACCACTTAAATGAAACGCTGCGTTCAAGTACTCAGCCTCCTTCACAAAGTGAAATCAATTCGTGGCCGTTGGATCCTTCCCAGGTCAATGTCCTCAGCCCAATCCAATGGCTATCTAGTCATCTTCTTCCTTTTGAATGTTGGAGGGAAATAAACCATGGAAGTTCAGAGCTTCAACTCCATCTTCCTCAAATCGTACTTCATCAATACTCCATCAAAACTCTCACATGAATACACTAATCCACTCCGTTTTTTCCACTGAATCTAACCATGCTAATCAATAACATTGAAACCCATCCTAACTCAAATCATGATCAAAATCTCAGAAATCACTCAAGAATCAAATCACACCAAACTCCAAATTATGGTGTCTAACATCATCACCATGCTTCACTGAGTGGATTCCACTATCAAACTAAGCCTAACTCTCAAAAATCATCAAGATACGATCAAGAACAGAATTTGTGTCATCTTACTTATTGCCTCTAAATCGATCCAATTGTTACCAAAAAGCTCCCTACATCAATCTACATTGCATCTAACATAACAATTCATATTGATTATGCTTAAATTAAGCTGCATGATGAAAAGTACATACCTGCAAATTCTTGATGAACAGAGTGGTTAAATCTTCAAATCAACCTTCAATAAGCTCCAGATTCCTTCACTAGCATCCAAGGAAGGTTCTGTATGCAAAGAAATGAGTTGAAATGCCTTGAATTCTTGAACCCGATTCTGAGTTGCAAGCTTCCAACTCCAATGGCTAACTCACGATTCTCCCACAGTTTTGCCTTGGATTTGATCTGGAATCAACCACCAACACTAGAGCAAGCTATTGGGATCAAGAACTTGGATTGAAATGGCTCCAATGGCTGTAACAGATTTTGATTTGCAATGTGCAAATTCAAAATGCAATCTCACTCTCCTCTCTCAATTCTCACCAACCTTCGCCTTGGATCACTTCATGTGCTTATATAGGACATGAATGAACATTCTAGAAAGTTCTGGATCAATCTAAAGAAAACTTCAATATCTCATGTCATGGAAAATTCAATCTCATGCCATCGTCATACCAATTCTGCTAACAGCTTGCATATTACCTCACTCTCATCCAAATTCTCTCCACATGAGATTTTGAGTGTGTTTGGATGTGTTTGCACCTTGGTTTTGATCTTATGTGTAATTTGGCATATGTAACAGCTTGCATATTACCTCACTCTCCTCTCTCAATTCTCATACCAAAACTTCTCATGAGCTCACTCGAGACCTCAAGTCTAACTTCATGGCTTCAGAATCATCTAATGGATTTCCACAACTCTCAAGCTAGGAGACACACTCTTGGTTTCAACCACTCTCTCTGAGGATCCTTTAATTTCTCTGACAAGGATATCAACCCTTGAACCCTTGAATAACCTTCTTAGCTAGTTTCATAGTCTTGTGTAGCCTTTGATTGGTAATCATACCTCTTGATCTCCTGCACACATGTCAATGAAATGCAAATGATAATGCTAATGTGAATGAAATGAAACATAAGCTAGGTAAAGAAATGTTGAGCAAATTTTGGGGTGCAACAGTTGTCCCTATTCAAACGGCTTGGACCTGACTGGGTGAAAAGCGAACGGCTCTCAACCAATCAAGGTAGAAGACGATTGAATACCAACAAACCCGAAAATTTGCCAACTGCACAAGTACACGGTACTCTGATGGGGACAAATCTTCGGAAACTGAAATAATAGCTGCACGGCAACTAGCTGGAGAAATACTGATCTGAACCTCCGTCAGGACGATTCTCTGATTTATCTGATATCATTGCATCCTCAAATCATCGAGGGATCACCGGTTACACGGTAACTGGCGATTTGCTAACCGCACAGGTAAACAATACTTGGATTGGTAGTAACCTCTTCAAAAACTGAGCCTGACAGTTGTACCGCAATTCGCTGGGGAATTGGTCACAGGGTAACCGGTGAAAGGTATAAGCTCAAAAATGTTGTAGATCTTCTTCCTCAAGTCATCAAGGGGTCACTGGTCACTCGGTAACCGGTGATACATGGTCGATCATGCCGTCAGGCATCAGAATTCCTCGGGACTCATCAGGTCATTGGGAACTTTTTAACAATCAAGTTAATCATGCCGTCGGGCATTCAAAGAAACTTTCGGGCGTCAGCCGGACTTCATCAGTAAGTCTGGAATAGAATCCTCGTTCAATCATAAACCAAATAGGGATATCCAAACTTCTACCATCAGGCATTCTGCATCAGCTAGGAGAACTACGTCGACATCACAGCTGGACTTCATCAGTAAGTCTTCAAATGGGATCCTTAATCAATTAGGAACTAATAAGGATATACAATCTTTCACCGTCAGGCACCCTGCGTCAGCTAGGCAAACTGCTTCGACACCGCAACTGGACTTCATCAGTAAGTCTGGGGTTTTGGCACCGCTGCCGGACTTCAATCATCAAGTCTTCAAGAGAAGTTTCAGCTTTTCTGTTTCAAACCTGCTAGGGATGACACATCTCCGCTGGGGATTCTGGAGAACTACCAAGTAGCTCTGCTTCGGGGATCCAGAAATCATTCTGGGCAAAGGAACTCAGTTGAGGAAATCAAGAATCATCTTGAACAAATAACTCTGTCAGGAACTTGAAGAATCATCCTGAACCAATAACTCTGCTGGAGATTTCAGGAATCATCCTGAGCAAACACTCTGCCGGGGACTCTAAGGATCAACTTAAGCAACCCTCACTGGTGACTTCACTGGGGATTTTAAGAATCATCTTAAGCAATCAGCTTCGCTGAGGAGTTCAAGAATCATCTTGGGCAAACGACTTTGCTGGGGGGATTCAAGAATCATTTTGGGCGAAACAACTCTTCTGAGATTTCAGGAATCATCCTAGGCTGACACCCTGCCGGGAGGCACCTGCAAAACAAGAATGGTAACAACCTAGCTCATGTTTCATATGCATATGATTGACAATGGCGCAATGCTCCACACGGTGGAAATGCTACGCATTTTTAGGGTAAATGCTATGCAATCATGCAAGATGCTACGACCCCATCAGCAAAATAAATGCTGAAGGGAGAATCCTCCTGTCAAGGAGAAAGAACCACTCTGGCAGAGAGGAGGAACCATCCTGCCAAGGAGTAGAAGTTCCACCAATCTCAATTGGACTCCGCCTGGGGAAACGAACTTCAGTCGACTGCTGCAGGGGAAAAAATCTCTACGAGAACCTGAACCTGCTCATCTGGGTATTCAAACCACAAACTGTCGAGGGAACGATATCAATTGCATATAATAAACTGCACGGCCTTCGCGGAAAAGCTCTCCTAGAGATAATGACTTTGGTGGTGAAATACAGCATCAGCTATTCAACACTCTACTGGGGAACACCAATCATGGCCCGAACGCTTTCCAAGGACTCGGCTCTCTTGGGGGTTTGCATACTCGGCTGGGGAAGAAGGAATCATCCTGCTTACTGGGGAGAGTATGACTCTGTGGGGAATTTCAATTCCACTAGAGGCTTCAATCTGGAACCGTCAAGAGCTGCACGCTTTAGTGTATGACTCAGCTAGGGAAGCGACGATCCTTCGGGATGCATCTGATTGGGGAGAGAATCTTCTCTGCTTGGGGAGACATATCAATGCCTACGATCTCATGTTCAAACTCCACGGGGAGGTACTACTGAACTTGCTGGAGAAGAAGGAATCATCCTACTTGGGGACGCATACGGCGTACTGCCTGGTATATGCTACACCTGCAACAACACAAACAAACAGACAAGATACCCTTCTCAAAGGGACCTATCAAGGTTATCATCTTGTGACAATGTTCGAGTAATTCATTGTTTCAACAATCAGCGGCCTAGGCCAGTAAGTTTATGTATGTGCATTTTATCAAAAACATCGGCGTTCTTTTTCGCAAACAAAACAGATAGATGCTATACAGGCAAACAGAATTGCTGAATAGTATACATTTTATTGATAACGAACCCCTTAATGGGTAAAAATGTTTTACAACAGATGCAAGCTCCTGGAATGAGGAAGCTGCACAAATATACAACATAAATATACATCAGTATTTACAAATGTCGGCAATGAGGCGTAGACGAACACCGTGCGTTGATCCCTCTATGACCCACTCGACTTCGATACTTCTCCGACGCTTCAGCTTCAGAAGAGACTGATTCAGATAAACGGCCCTCAGGTCCTCCAAACCACTAAACAAATACAGTCCACACGCGGAACGCAATCATTTGCTTTATCAAATCCCTAACTTTTTCCTGAATCGCCCTTTCGGGTTTTCAATTCACCGGGATACCCTTTTTTGCCAAAGTCGCCCATCCGGGTTTTCGACTTTGCGGGTGTACATTTTTCTTTTATATCCCTAATTTTTGCCCGAACCCTTTTCCTTTTTTATGGTTTGCCGGGATGCCCCATTTTTGCCTG
Organism: Lathyrus sativus; assembly: GCA_963859935.3. NCBI lineage: Eukaryota > Viridiplantae > Streptophyta > Magnoliopsida > Fabales > Fabaceae > Lathyrus > Lathyrus sativus. The sequence continues at coordinate 234,489,804 of OZ012738.1, forward strand.
GATATTCTTTTTCTTTCCAGCGGGTCATTTTTAAGAAAAGTATTTTTTAACTGCGTCCGCGTTCACCGGGGATGCAAAATCTTCACAATCCATCGTGGATAACAACAAGGCTCCTCCCGAGAAGACCTTGTTGACGATGTACGGACCTTCGTAATTGGGAGTCCACTTGCCCCGATGATCGGAGTGTGGAGGAAGAATCTTCTTCAGGACGAGATCACCCGTCTGAAAGCTTCTAGGACACACCTTCTTATCATAAGCTTTCTTCATTCGGCTTTGGTACAGACGACCATATGCAATCGATGCTAACCTCTTCTCGTCCATCAGGCTGAGTTGGTTTAGTCGGTTCTTAATCCATTCTGCCTCTTCGAGTTTCACATCAGCCAAAACTCGTAAAGAAGGAATCTCAACTTCTAACGGTAGGACAACTTCCATACCGTACACCAATGAGAAAGAAGTTGCCCCGGTTGATGTACGCACCGTGGTACGATAACCTTGTAGGTCACAACCATCTTCTATACAATCTTCTTAATGTTTTTATTGGCCGCTTCAACGGCGCCATTCATCTTCGGCCGGTAAGGAGATGAGTTGTAGTGTTCAATCTTGAAACTCTGGCACAACTCCTTCATCATCTTGTTATTCAAATTCGAACCATTATCAGTAATGATCCGCTCGGGAATTCCGTAACGACAGATGATGTCCCTCTTTATGAATTTAGCCACCACCTGCTTGGTCACATTAGCGTATGAGGCAGCCTCCACCCACTTGGTGAAGTAGTCGATAGCTACTAGAATGAACCGATGACCATTAGATGCAGTGGGATCGATCTTGCCTATCATGTCGATGCCCCACATGGAGAACGGCCACAGGGAGGACATGACATTCAACGGGCACGGCGGTACATGAATCTTATCAGCATAAATCTGGCATTTATGACATCTCTTCGCGAATTTAAAGCAATCCGACTCCATCGTCAGCCAGTAATATCCTGCTTTCAGAATCTTTCTTGTCATAGCATGCCCGCCGGCGTGCGTACCAAATGTGCCTTCATGGACTTCTTCCATGAGCATACTCGCTTCTTTCTCATCTACACATCTGAGTAGCACGAGATCGTGGTTTCTCTTGTACAAAACTCCATCAGGATTGAGATAAAAATTTCCAGACAGCCTCCTCAGAGTCTTCTTATCCTGGGTTGACGCTCCCGTAGGATACTCCTTAGTCATAAGGAAGGTCTGGATATCATGGAACCATGGCTTGCCGTCAGAGGCTTCCTCGATCGCAAAGACGAATGCAGGTCTATCAAGACGAGACAGGAAGATTCTTGGAGCTTCATTCCAAAAATTGACTTTATACATCGAAGCCAACGTGGCTAAGGCATCAGCCATCTGGTTTTCAGCCCTGGGCACATGATGGAGTTCCACTCGATCAAAGAACGGAAGCAGCCTTCTGGCATAGTTCATGTACGGCACCAAATTCGATTGGCGAGTCTCCCACTCCCCTTTAATCTGGTTAATCACAAGTGTCGAGTCACCATATACATCTAGGTTCTTGATTCTCAAATCAATTGCCTCTTCTAGACCCATGATGCATGCTTCGTACTCCGCTTCGTTATTGGTGACTGGAAACGTCAGTCTCGCAGTGAACGGGATATGGGATCCGTGGGGAGTCGTGATGATCTCCCCAATGCCACTTCCATAAGAGTTAACCGCCCCGTCAAATATGAATTTCCACTGGGATTTCCTATCTGGCCCCTCGTCGGGCAACGGTTCATCACAATCTTTCACCTTGAGAAACATGATATCCTCATCAGGGAATTCAAATTTCATCGGCTGATAATCCTCGATCGGCTGTTCGGCAAGATATTCAGACAATACGCTGCCCTTGATGGCCTTCTGGGAAACGTACTGAATGTCATATTCCGTCAACACCATTTGCCATCTGGCATTCCTGCCCGAAAGCGCTTGTTTCTCGAAGACGTACTTGATCGAATCCATCTTCGAAATTAGCATGGTCGTGTGATTGAGCATGTACTGTCGTAAACGTTTGGCAGCCCAGGCTAGTGCACAACACGTCTTCTCCAGCATCGAGTAACGAGATTCACATTCTGTGAACTTTTTACTCAAATAATAAATGGCATGCTCCTTTTTGCCCGTCTCGTCGTGCTGACCGAGAACACACCCCATACTATTCTCAAGAACTGTCAAGTACATGATTAAGGGCCTCCCTGCCACTGGGGGTATCAAGATCGGAGGTTCCTGTAGATACTGTTTTATCTTATCAAATGCCTTTTGGCAATCCCCGTTCCAGATAATCGCCTGATTTTTCTTTAACAGTTTGAACATCGGTTCACACGTGGCCGTGAGCTGAGAGATAAACCTTGCAATGTAGTTTATTCTGCCCAGGAAACCACGAACTTCTTTTTTGGTTTTTGGCGCTGGCATTTCTTGTATTTCTTTTATCTTCGCAGGATCAACCTCGATGCCTCTTTCGCTCACGATAAACCCCAGTAGTTTTCCAGACCGTACTCCGAAAGTACACTTGTTAGGATTCAGCCTCAACCTGAACTTCCTAGGCCTCTCGAAAAGCTTCAGCAAATTGACCAGATGTCCTTCCTCCGTTTGGGACTTCGCAATCATGTCATCAACATAGACTTCAATCTCATGATGAATCATATCATGAAACAAAGTAACCATTGCTCGTTGGTAAGTGGCCCCTGCGTTCTTCAGACCGAAAGGCATTACCTTGTAGCAAAATGTTCCCCAAGGTGTAATAAATGTAGTTTTCTCCATGTCCTCCGGCGCCATCTTGATCTGATTGTAGCCGGAGAAGCCATCCATGAACGAAAACACTAAGAACTGAGCTGTATTGTCGACCAACACATCGATATGAGGCAACGGGAAATCATCTTTAGGGCTCGCCCTATTCAAATCCCGATAATCGACGCACATTCGCACCTTACCGTTCTTCTTCGGTACAGGCACGATGTTGGCGACCCACAAAGGATAAGTAGTGACCGCTAAGAAGCCAACATCAAGCTGCTTTTGCACTTCTTCTTTGATCTTAACGGCCATATCTGGTCGTGTCCTCCTAAGCTTCTGCTTGACGGGAGGACAATCTTCTCGCAGCGGCAAGTGGTGGACCACAATGTCGGTATCAAGTCCGGGCATATATTCGTATGACCAAGCAAAGATGTCACTATACTCTCTCAGCATCTCGACCAATCTCTGCTTGACATCACTCTGCAATGCAGCTCCTATCCTGACATTCTTGACTAGTTCTTCAGAACCCAGATTCACGATCTCGATCTCTTCTTCGTGAGGCAGAATAACTTTCTCCTCTTGTTTCAACAAGCGGGCCAACTCTTCGGGAAGGTCATCGTCTTCATCAATCTCTTCTTCGGCTTGATAGATCGGGCAATCGAAGTCGAAGTGAGTCGTAGAAGGTCCAGAGTCGATGTCATCTGCTATGTGGATCCTGCAATAACAAGGGTTAAGCTTAAAACCAGGATATGCAGGTTAGCACACACCCCATTGCCATCTTGTTGTTTTTCAAAACAAATATAAAACAGGAATAACAGAGATCACAATATTTGAATACGAAGAAAAACGCCTTTGATTTATTGGTAAAATGCATGTACATAATCAAACAAGGCCCTGAAAATAAAACCATTATGCCTCGGGTAGGACATAGGGTTGTACAATGATTGGAGAAAGTAAATCATTACTCTTTGCCTGTCACTTGGATGGTATCCCTGATGGACCAGTTGTTGAGGCTCTCGCCTGGCTTGCTTGGCTGGATCCAAGAGTCTAGGTCGCAATCACTGTCTTCGCTGTCTTCAGACACTACGTTGACACTTTCAAATATTACTCTGCCGCTTGTAAACTGGATCGGTCCTTTACCTCGCGACGCACTGTGAGAAGATGAGGCTTCAGCTGCAAGAGAATATCCCAACCCAAACTTGTCCTGCTTGTTAGGTATCTATAGAATCTGCCCCCATCCTGAGGTAGATCCGGCTTGAACAACGGCCCGGGCTTCCTTGAAGGAAGAGAGAGTCATCTCTGGTTTCTCAGTGATTACAGGAGCTACGTTCTTGACTTTAACAACTTCGAATGCCTGACATAGGTTTTCGTGGATTTCCTCATCCATCTCAACATATTTGAAGGACAACAAATGGCTCACCATTATGTCTTCCTCGCCACATACAGTTACAATGCTGCCTCCGACAGCATACTTGAGCTTCTGGTGCAACGTGGAGGTCACAGCGCCAGCAGAGTGGATCCATGGCCGGCCTAAGAGACAGCTGTAGGCGGGCATGATGTCCATAATGTAGAAGACTGCGTTGAATGTTTCCTGCCCCACTTGGATTGGCAACGTTACCTCTCTAAAAACATGACGTTTGGTTCCATCGAACGCTTTCACAACCAGATCACTGGGTGTGCAAATCAATCCTCGAGTATCTAACTTCATCAATTCTTTCTTCGGAAGAACATTGAGCGATGACCCTGTATCCACCAACACATGAGACATAATCGTTCCCCTACACTCTATCGAGATGTGTAGGGCGCTGTTGTGGTTTCTTCCCTTCGGCGTCAGCTCCAGGTCAGTGAACGCTAACCCATTTCCAGCATTCACGTGGGCTACGACCCCTTCTAACTGGTTGACCGATATTTCCTGCGGCACATACGTGGCATTTAAAACCTTCAGCAGCGCGTTGCGATGTGCCTCAGAACACAACAACAAATTTAGGATGGAAATTTTCGAGGGTGTTTGCTAGAGGTGATCCACGATCTTGTAGTCACTCTTCTTAATCAACCTCATAAACTCTTCAGCGCCCTTAACAAGTAAGTCCTTTTCTACCCCACGAGGGGTTTCTTCAACGACTTTACTCTTTCCTTTATCAGTTACATCAACTTTGTCCGCTTTGTCCGCCACGATCTCAGGTGGAGCAAATACTCTCCCGCTATGAGTGATTCCGCCAATTCCCACTAGGTTATCCACACACGACCCTGATGGTTCCAATTCCAACTTTTGTCTGTTACAGTAGACGTCTGCCCCATAATGCCATTGGATAGCATTGGTGCTTTCAAAAGGTATCGGCCCAGCTTTGGTGATGGTAATTGTGGGCGGTCTGGGTGCAGAAATAGTTATCATCCGACGAGGGATGGTGATGGTGGCAACCTCATCATCTTGCTTCAGCATTACCTCTCCAGATTTACTTTCGGCCCTTCGGCTAAACTGCAAGATTCCTTCGGTCATCAGACTCTGAATCCCTTCTATCAACTGTTCACATCCATCAGGACGAGTCGCACAGCCCATACACAGTTCCCCACAGCCAGGGAAGAAACCTCTTTTCATCAACTTGGCTTTAACGAAGCTAAGCGGTGTTTTCAGATCCTTGACATCAGTCAATAAATCCAAACTCTCGTCTTCAATAATGGCATTTACCCCACCTCCCCTATGATTCGGCATAGAGTTCTTTGTGACATTTGGCACATTATCTGAGAAATTGATGATCTTAGCGTCCACCATATCCTGCACCTTGTGCTTGAAGGCTTTGCAATTTTCTATCGTGTGGCCTGGTGCCCCCGAGTGAAACCCACATGTTGCATTCGCATCATAACCTGGCGGAGGTGCCCCTGTCAAGGGAGCCAGGGTTCTCTTCTGGATCAGTTGTAACTGAAGCAGAGTCTGTAACAACTGAGCATAAGACATGTGTGGCGTCTCGAGGTGACGACTTGACAGAGGTGCCCTGTTCTGATACTTCCTGTACCCTTGCTGATTCGGCTGCTGATGCTGCTGCTGTTGTGGCTGTTGGACAGCGGGGATGGTAATGCTAGCCACCTGCTGGTGCTGGCCTTTGCCTTTCCTTCGAGCGTTGGACACAACGCTCGTCTCTCCTTCCCGCCTTTTTCCACCATATGGTTTCTTTCCTCCTCCAGCTGAGGATAGATCACCTTGAATTTTCCCCAGTTTGATCCCATTCTCAACGTGCTCATCCGTGATAATGAGATCTGAGAAGCTTCCAGACATACTGCTGACCAATTTCTCATAGTAAACCCCCGGGAGTGTGGCTACAAACATTTCAACAACCTCGCGTTCAACCATCGGCGGCTGAACTCTAGCTGCCAATTCACGCCACCGCTAGGCGAATTCCTTGAACCCTTCGTTGTTCCTCTGCGACAAATTCTGCAGTTGGACCTGGTTCGGAGCCAAGTCACTGTTATATTGGTAATGGTGCACAAATGCTTCAGCAAGTTCCTTCCACGTGTGCACACTGGTAGGTTCCAGACTCATGTACCATTCCAGGGATGGCCCGGACAAGCTATCCTGAAAGAAGTGCATCAGCAACTTCTCGTCTTCAGAGTGAGCGGACATTTTCCGGTAGTATGATCTCAGGTGGACGCGAGGGCAAGTGGTGCCCTTGTACTTTTCAAAGTCGGGTACCTTAAACTTGGGAGGCACCTTGAAATCCGCAATCAGTCCCAGCTTGGACATGTCAACACCCATAGTGTTCAGGTTCTCGAAATTCCTCATTTTTTCCTCGAGTGCCTTAAACCTCAGACGTGCTTCAGCAGTCAGCTCTCCTTCAGCACCCTTCTGTGAGAACACATCGTCTTGACGGTCTTCTAACCATGGTTGAGGCCCATAAAGATTTCCAACACCTGTGTTGTCGTTGCCCAGCCCAACATTGACATTAGCTTCGAAATTCCCATTACCGACACCAGTCGTATTACCATTGAGTCCCATGTTAGCGATCACATTTCCGTTGGCACTACCGTTCCCCCCAGTCACGGGGACGCCATTCTGAGGAGTTTCAACAGGTGGAGGAGTTAGAACAGTCCCACCATGGAGTACACCATTGCTGTCAACCCTTGAAATCAGAGGCTGGACCAATGTTCTGAGCTGATCCTGGCCGTTGGCGACCACTTGCATGAGTTCCATGAAGCCGTCCATCCTCTCTCGGAGCTCTTGAACGTCAGTCTGCACTTGCTCCATAGCTCTAGCTCGATTTGCTTTAGTCAGATAGCAGTGGATTGGCCTTTCATCAATCCTGGAACAACCTGCATACACAAAGGGTTAGAAAAACGACAAAGTGCTCGTCATGCAGATGCTTCATGAAAATGCAAACGTGTGTCTGTGTGTTAGGGAGATTTCCCCCGATCCTAGTGCCTGAGTGCCAGTGCTGATAATAAGAAGTCTGAGTCCAGTTATGGAAATAACATCTCATATATATAAAGAAAGCCCCTCAAGGCGGTACACAACGTCACTGAATACAAGCTGAATCAATAGCATGACCTTAACCAACAAGCCTGGTGATGGTCAACATACAACAATGATCAACACAAAAGGATTACAAATAGTCAAGCACGGCCACGGGCGCGAAACTCTTCTAACAACCCCTTCGTTTCTGGATGATCAAGCCGAGTGAGCAACCCTTCGACGAGTAACTCTCTCTGCATAATGGTGTATTGAAGACCTTCAACTGAGTCTTCCCATGCTCCTTCGCTGAAACAATCCTCTAACTTCCGCTTCTTGGACTCAAACGTCAGTTTGCGCTCCTTCAGGTTAGCAAGAGCCTTGTTGAGCTGGCCTTCGGCGGCATATCTGCGAGCGGTTTCTTCATCAAACCTCTTCTCACTAGCCTTCACCTGGGCTTTCAACTTGGAGATCTGTTGCTTCAGCTTATCCTCCCGTTCTTTGCCGTTGGCTAGGGTGGCCTTCCAATGCTGGTTAAACTTGGATATTCTCCGATACGCTTCATCCAAGTGCTGCTTCTTAGTGGCCAGTACGTCATTGACAGCTTTGAAGTCTCGACAAAAAACGCTCACGCTCAGCTATCTGCTTAGTCAAATCTGTCCCTAACTGGTTCACCAGCTCTGTCTGCCTCTTGAAGGAATGGACGGCTTCGCTTCTCTCGCTTCTGAGTTGAGCCAATTCTTTCCCCAGTTCTTCATTTGCCTTTTTTAGCTCATCTCTCTCAGCTAACACCTGATTATGCTGCTGAATAGGCACGATGTAGGCTCTTCAATCACTGGAGGGCCTTCCGGCTTGGCAGGTGGAAACGACATTCCTATAATATCTGCTCTGGCTCTGATCCAGGTCACATACGGAGCGTAGGCTTGGCTATTACTTTTCCCTAGCAACGGCTTTCCCCGCTTACAGATACCATTCCAAGCGCGCAGAAGCTTAGATAACATATCCCCCTCTAGAAGACCAATGAGGTACAAAGATTCCTGCACCTCTTCATCCTTCCGCGGAGCTCTCAAAGCATAAGCAAACTGTCGGACCAACAGAGATGGATTATAGTTTATACAGCCCTTCCTGCCTATCAAAGGCACGTTCGGAAACCCACTGCAGCTGAAGATGATCTCGGTACCCAACCTATCTCTATCAAACCAGGCAATATCCTCTGCTGACAGACTCATCAAACGCTCAGGCCACTCAGCTGTGGCTGCAGACGAAGCAAAGGGACCCTTCTTGGGTAGGTGACTATCAAGCCATCTGTAGAGCAGGGGCACACAGCACGAGACATTCTTGCCCCTTCTGTTCTCGTTTTTGTAGTGGACAGAATGGTAGACATCTCCTATCAAGGTTCCCTGATGCAAAGATGTGAAATGCGTCGAAGTCTACAAAGTCGGGCATATTGGGGAACAAAAGGATGCCATATATGCACAGAGCAAGAATGGCGTTGAACACGACCCAACATCCATCTTTGGCGCACTGTTGATCCTTTCCTACTAAGAACTGGAAGGAGAAACCGAGAACCCTGTTCCAACTAGACAAAACCAACTCGGAGGCATCCAGATGAAGTGAAGGGGCTAGGCTAGCCAGATTAGGCTCAGCATCCATATGAACAAAAGGCATCTGACTCTTGATAGGCACACCTAACAAATCAGCATACTCCTCTAGTGTAGGTGCGAGAACAAAATCCGGGAAAGTAAAGCATCTCAAAGGAGGATCGTAGAACTGCAGCAAGGCGTGCAACCCATTCAATTCAAACACCGAGGGTTTACGAACCAAGATGATCAGTTTCCCATAAGACTTTCTGATTTCACCTCTCACAGAATCATCTGCCAAAGCAATCAAACCAGTTAGATGAACAACATCAGGAGTGGGGAGCTTGTAGGCCACAGTCTTCCTCAGAGAACCCATAATAGCATAATAGACGACAAGAAAACCTGAATCGGGGGGTAACGGTACCTGCAACACAGACACACGTTAATGAAATGCAAATGAGTATGCAAAACAATGCAAAATGCAATCATGCAGCAGGAGATCAAGACGACTGTGCTTTTGCGGAGAAGAAGGTTCTGTATCAACAAAACCACAATACTGCTCTGTCAAGAACAACCATTATCTCTGATAAGAAAACCATGGTATCGGACCATAAATCTGCTCTGTCAAGAACACACACACATCTGATGATGAGAACCTCTGATACCAACAAAACTGATTCACTATCAAGAAAACCAGGTAGTCTGAAGGTTAAGGTGTCCTGCAACAAACCCAACCCTGCTCACAGGTATGGACCTATACTGACACAAGTTCGGCATCCTATGCGGTCATCAGCGTCACAGACATTCAGGAGGGGTGATACGATACCCAGAAGTTGTGGCATCACCATCTCCTGAAGCGGCCTCACTCAGCTGAATTCCAAATGATCGGTCCCCAGAGTCAACAATCCTCCAAACCAACAACCCCTCAGGCCCATAGGGCCGGAAAAGAAGTCAACCGGGAGAACCTCGTCTGAGCGTGGATTTCATGAGACACTAGTGCCTGCAAAGCAAGCACGCGCCCACTAATTTCCACAACTAATGCTAAGTACACTCAAGCCTGGGTCTGGCATCTCACTCATCAGAATGCCCCTCCCACAACAGCACAGATAATCATATCATACTGAAAATAAAGTGCGGGGAAATAAAATGCGATAAACAAACACAACCCAACAAGTAATCATACAAGCGCTAGGATTGACTCTCGCAGGGGACGTTGGATCCCCAAAATGACTCGCATAAGGGACATTGGATCCCCAGGAAACTATCAAGTCCCCAGCAGAGTCGCCAGCTGTCGCTACCGCGAAAATAAGGTGCCGGCAAAACAGAAGAGTCGCCACCTTTCGTTATTTATCCCTCAGAACGGGAAAGGAAACAATCGGAGAAACCTGACGAGAAGGTATAAGACAAGGTCGTCGCAACCATTGTTTGGGTTCGGGAGTCGGTTACGCAAGGGGAAGGTATTAGCACCCCTCACGTCCATCGTACTCGACGGTATCCACGCTTGTTGGGTTTATCTGACGGGTTTGTTTACTATCTACCTATCAAGGCTGGTCTGAAAAGAAAAGAAAATGACTCGGCAAAGCGTCGCACTTTATGCCTAAGTATTCTCATCAGAGAATGAGAAATCAGAGTCAACGTAGTTCGACTAACTACGGGTTATGGGGAAGGTGGCTCGCCAATACGTTAGTATTGTGCCTACGTACTCTCAACAGGCTTGATAGATCAGAGCTTACGTAGTTCGGGTAACTACGGATTACGGGAATTCAGATTCATTTGTTTTATCGAGTAGGGTTAACAAACAGTTCCAGCGGTTTGGTGTACGCAGCTCGACCCTTGGAGACTTATGTGTTACCGTTTGCGGTAGAACTGGGAGTTAACGACACTCTTTTTTTCAGAAAAGCTTCCTTTGAAATATGGGCCCACGGGGCAAAAAGGTTTGAAGTTTCTTTTCTGTTTTTTACGGAAGAACTGTTTTTTACGGAAGAGTGAATGTGTCGCATGTCACCCAAAGGGTGCCATACTAAACATCCAGACTGTTGAAAAGAAACTCTCCAACAATCCTTTCTCAAATAGCTTAAGGCTCGTAACGTGCGACGTCAGTTAACCTTTATTACTGTATTTTAATTTGTTTTGAGATGAGAAGAGAACAGACTCAACTAAAGGGAGACTATCAAGTCCTAATGTTGTCATGCCAAGGATTCATCCTATGGTTGAGGTTTGAAACAGGGAACTCCTAGAAGTTATCATGCATAGGTTTCAACCAAAAGTTCTAATCATCACTTCCTTATCAAAGGAAGTGAGGTTCCTAGGGGATCATGTCAATGATAAACAGCAACAGATAAAGCATCAGCTTAAACAGTAAACAGTAAACGACTGCAAAATGCATGCAATGCAAGTGAGGGAGGAAATGTGTGTGGGACATCAGCCCCTACAAGCTCATGTCAACCTCAAGCCAGATATGAATAACTGCAATCATACAGAATAAATAATATGCTATCATGCAAAATATAATAACTGCGATCATACAGAAGAAATGAAATAAAATGCCATCAAGCAAAGGACAAACTACATAGGCAAGGGAGCAGAGCTCTACCGAATACCCGCAAGCAAAGCCATACAGTAATAAGACAAGCAGAGGGAGCAACTCAATCTCTAGTGCAATCATGCTCCTAGCTTAACACAATCTAAATATGAAATTATTCTAATGCATCAAGCAAATCAAACAAGTCACTGCAATACAGTTGCACAGAAAGCAAACAGACAGGAAGGAAAGCAAATCAACAGCTCCCACAGCAAAGCAATCTTCTGACAACAGTTCAGTCCTTAATCTTCAACTGCTCTTCAAATCATGAATAGCAAGTGTCAACTTGCTTCTAATACATCCACATAAGTATCAACTTATTCTCTCTTCCTCAAGCCTCAGCTCTTCAGTAAATTCCACCTTCAGGCTCCACTCCTAATATCAAGTATCAACTTGGCCCCTGCAGGCTCTCAATGTATCAACATAAGTATCAACTTGTTCTTTCTTCTTCAACCCTCATCTCCTCACTCAATTTCAATTTGATCTTCTTCACAAGTGTCAACTTGTTCTTCTCGACCTTCAAGCTTCAGCTCTCTCCTCCTTACAAATATCAACTTGCTCTTCCTGATCTACAAGCTTCAGCTCCCTCCTCCTTACAAATATCAACTTGCTCTTCCTGATCTACAAGCTTCATCTCCAATGGGTAATCTTCAAACACAAAGAAGTATCAACTTCTACCCCTCAATCTCTTCAAGCAAGGAACTCCATCCTCTATCAAGGGAGAAAGATTCATCTAACAAGAGCAAAGTTTGGATGCTTGGTAGCAAAGTGAAGACCAAAGGTCACCACTAAGCATCCTATCATCAGAGAAAGGGACCCTCAAAGGTTCTACCAACTTGTAAAGAGCCACACATCCTACCAAAGGAGGGATGAGGCCTTTACAAAGGGACCTTACATCATAGGGAAGAATGGAAGTGATCAACATCTTCCATGTTTATGAAGGAAGAGAATCTATCTAGAAGCTCTGCCTACAAACCCTAATCTTAACACCTAATCAATACTACACCAAAAAAAGGGAAGATCTTCACATCCAAGCTTCTTCAAGCACTCCATGGTATCCCAAACTTGTCTTCAACATCATCCAAGAGCAAGAGAGACAAAACCCTAATCTAAGGGAACTAAAGAAGTCATTCTAGATGAATTAGTGCATTAGAATCATCTAAAGTTAGCACCTAAACTAAAATCAAACAAAAATAGTAAACTACATTGTAAATTCCTACAAAAATTCCTAAGGGACCCTAATTCAATCATGAATCTACCATACAAAATTCAGAGGTTGAATCACCCACCAAGTCTTAGAAATAAAACCTAAATCATAAGGTACTAATCATAAACCCTAAAAATGGAGCTCCTAAAGTTTCAACCTAAAACTACCACTTACATACATCACAAAAATGTGAGAAAAATCTAGGGGGAACATGCATATCTATGATAGCTACACACAAAAAATCAAGGCAAAAATCATCATCACATGATCAAACCAAATTCACCAAACTAAGGTATCAACCATGGTCATTTTAATATCAATTAAAATTCAACAAATGCAAATAAAATCAAAAATGCATGAAATATTAATATTTTTTAGCTAAAAAAAACTAAATTCAATCATGAATCCATGGAAAAAAGAATGGAATTAATTGAGTTATTTTTCAATTTTTTATGGATTACTCAATAACCATGAATGAAATGAAAAAATAAAATGAAAATGCAAGGAAATTAATAAGCGTGTGGTGTGAATAGCATATTTTCTCAGTTCATTTCAGTGTTGGGCCCAAAAGGGGGGTGGTGATATCAATGTTGCACTAAGCCCACCCAGACCACTTAAATGAAATGCTGCGTTCAAGTACTCAGCCTCCTTCTCAAATTGAAATCAATTCGTGGCTGTTGGATCCTTCCCAGGTCAAAGTCCTCAGCCCAATCCAATGGCTATCTAGTCATCTTCTTCCTTTTGAATGTTGGAGGGAAAGAAACCATGGAAGTTCAGAGCTTCAACTCCATCTTCCTCAAATCATACTTCATCAATACTCCATCAAAACTCTCACATGAATACACTAATCCACTCCGTTTTTTCCACTGAATCTAACCATGCTAATCAATAACATTGAAACCCACCCTAACTCAAATCACGATCAAAATCTCAGAAATCACTCAAGAATCAAATCACACCAAACTCCAAATTATGGTGTCTAACATCATCACCATGCTTCACTGAGTGGATTCCATTATCAAACTAAGCCTAACTCTCAAAAATCATCAAGATATGATCAAGAACAGAATTTGTGTCATCTTACTTATTGCCTCTAAATCGATCCAATTGTTACCAAAAAGCTCCCTACATCAATCTACATTGCATCTAACATAACAATTCCTATTTATTATGCTTAAATTAAGCTGCACGATGAAAAGTACATACCTGCAAATTCTTGATGAACAAAGTGGTTAAATCTTCAAATCAACCTTCAATAAGCTCCAGATTCCTTCACTAGCATCCAAGGAAGGTTCTGTATGCAAAGAAATGAGTTGAAATGCCTTGAATTCTTGAACCTGATTCTGAGTTGCAAGCTCCCAACACCAATGGCTAACTCACGATTCTCCCACAGTTTTGCCTTGGATTTGATCTGGAATCAACCACCAACCCTAGAGCAAGCTATTGGGATCAAGAACTTGGATTGAAATGGCTCCAATGGCTGTAACAGATTTTGATTTGCAATATGCAAATTCAAAATGCAATCTCACTCTCCTCTCTCAATTCTCACCAACCTTCGCCTTGGATCACTTTATGTGCTTATATAGGACATGAATGAACATTCTAGAAAGTTCTGGATCAATCTAAAGAGAACTTCAATATCTCATGTCATGGAAAATTCAATCTCATGCCATCCTCATACCAATTCTGCTAACAGCTTGCATATTCCCTCACTCTCATCCAAATTCTCTCCACATGAGATTTTGAGTGTGTTTGGATGTGTTTGCACCTTGGTTTTGATCTTATGTGTTATTTAGCATATATAACTTAAGCCTTAAGCAAGCAAATGAAACTCCATGATTTTGACCTCAAGTGAGAAAAGTAATATTGCCAATGTCTTTAAAATGTCATTTCTGATCAAAATGACATATTACAAGCCTTATCTTGGCCTTGGAATGAAAAATCACAAATTTGGTCCTTTTAATAAACTTTAATTCTTCCTTTTTAAGTCAATTTTGCAATTTTGAGTTACAAGCAATTCCAACCTCTCATGACCACTTGGCTAGCCTTAAAACATAATTTTGAACAATTTTGATGTTGAACATTTTCCCATTTGAAGCTTGCAAATAGGAGTTATGGACTTATGATTGAAATGACCTGTAATCTCCAAATACCCAAAATACCCTTGACTTGTCAAAGCCATAACTTGAGTTCTACAAATCCTATCAAGGACTTATAGTACTCTCTAGAAAGCTAAGAGAATAAGGAACAACATTCATGTGGACCAAAAGTTCATAGGAATCATCCTTCTAGGGAAAAAGGTTCATGCAAGTTGGGTAACTTTCAAGCTCCCAATTCACATTCATTTGATGACCTAACTTGTCAAAGTCATAACTTTAGTTCTACAAATCCTATCAAGGACTTCTAGCACTCAAATTAAAGCTAAGACCATGCTCTACAACAATCATGTTGTGGGCAAGATGAGATGACAATCACATCTTGAGCTAAATTGCCTTGAAGATAGGGGTCAAACTAGGGGATTTTACACTGTCAAGCCTTAGAAACCCTAGCTTGAAACTTCTCAAACTCTTCAATCATGGTGAGTTAACCTTGGAATCATCCTTAGAACATCTCAATGTATCAATCCATGATCACATGGTTCTTGAATTAAGTCTCAACTTTCTCCAAATCATCAGTTGACTTAGGGTTGATCCAGTCAAACCCTAGCTGCACCACTCATGGCTGAGCCCTTTTAACCTTGCACAATGATCTATCTAGGCTTCAAAGTGATCTTCAAAACTTCTCATGAGCTCACTCAAGATCTCAAGTCTAACTTCATGGCTTCAGAATCATCTGATGGATTTCCACAACTCTCAAGCTAGGAGACACACTCTTTGTTTCAACCACTCTCTCTGAGGATCCTTTAATTTCTCTGACAAGGATATCAACCCTTGAACCCTTGAATAAACTTCTTAGCTAGTTTCATAGTCTTGTGTAGCCCTTGATTGGTAATCATACCTCTTGATCTCCTGCACACATGTCAATGAAATGCAAATGATAATGCTAATGTGAATGAAATGAAACATAAGCTAGGTAAAGAAATGTTGAGCAAATTTTGGGGTGCAACATCGTCGTTGTCGACTATGTATCGAAATGGATAGAGGTCGTTGCCGCTCTAACAAATGACACGTGAGTAGTCGTTAAACTCTTTAAAAATGTAATCTTTCCAAGATTCGGTGTGCCTAGGCTCGTCATTAGTGACGGTGGTTCGCATTTCATATCGCGAATCTTCGATAAACTCCTTTCTAAATACGGAGTCAAACACCGTGTAGCCACACCGTATCATCCACAAACTAGTGGACAAGTGGAGGTTTCAAACAGGGAAATAAAACAAATTTTATAAAAGAATGTCGCAACCTCCAGGAAAGATTGGTCCTCGAAGCTGAACGAAGCTTTATGGGCCTATAGGACCGCCTTTAAGACACCGATAGGCACCACACCATTCAAACTAGTCTACGGAAAATCATGCCACCTTCCAGTAGAATTAGAGCATAAAGCCTTTTGGGCTATTAAGACACTAAACTTCAACTACACTGTGGCAGGCGAAAAGCGAGTCTTGAACCTTCATGAATTGGAAGAGCTACGATTAGACGCGTACGAGAATGCACGCATCTACAAAGAAAGGACCAAGAAATGGCATGACAAACGTTCAATCCGGAAGCAGTTCAGAGTGGGAGACATCATGCTCCTATTCAACTCCAGATTGAAACTATTCCCTGGAAAACTAAAATCTAGGTGGTTTGGACCTTTTGAGGTCACCAAAGTCCTCACGAGTGGAGCTGTTGAAGTCACGAATCAAATCAACGCACCGTTTATAGTAAACGGACAGCGTTTGAAACATTATAATTAAAGTGAAAACAGCGACCACGTGAGCAATATGAAATTGCTCGAGATCCCCGACGAGCTTATATCCAAGCTATCGTCAGGCTTCTGACGTTAAAGACAGCGCTGATTGGGAGGCAACCCAAAGTTTTCCTGCTTTTCCTTCTAAATTTATTAAAACTATTCTTTTTATTAACTTATAATTTCTATAAATCTCTATTATCTTATTTTCCATTATCTATATTTATTTTATATTTTTCTCTTTTATCACTTTTTTATTTTTCTTAAAAATTATGATCTGAGTGAATGTGACTTTTTCCAGGATTTTAAAAGTCATTCTACTTTTCTTCCATTCTATCCGACTAACGAGTATGGCCGACATTGACGTTACGACTGTTGTGTTTAGAGGACGAGCTCAGTAGGCCAGATTCGAGGCACTAACTCACAGAAACTTTGCCTCGCCGGCGGGCATGCCATGACGAGAAAGATCCTGAGAGCAGGGTATTACTGGCTGACTATGGAGTCGGATTGCTTCAGATTCGCGAAGAAATGTCATAAATGCCAGATTTATGCTGATAAAGTCCATGTGCCGCCGTGCCCATTGAATGTCATGTCCTCCCCTTGGCCGTTCTCCATGTGGGGCATCGACATGATAGGCAAGATCGAGCCCACTGCATCCAATGGTCATCGTTTCATTCTGGTAGCTATCGACTACTTCACCAAATGGGTGGAGGCAGCCTCGTATGCTAATGTGACCAAGCAGGTGGTAGCTAAATTCATAAAGAGGGACATCATCTGTCACTATGGAATTCCCGAGCGGATCATTACTGATAATGGTTCGAATTTGAACAATAAGATGATGAAGGAGCTGTGCCAGAGCTTCAAGATTGAACACCACAACTCATCTCCTTACCGGCCAAAGATGAATGGCGCTATTGAAGCGGCCAACAAGAACATCAAGAAGATTGTTCAGAAGATGGTTGTGACGTATAAAGATTGGCACGAGATGCTGCCGTTTGCCTTGCACGGTTATCGTATGACGGTGCGTACGTCGACCGGGGCAACTCCTTTCTCCTTGGTGTACGGTATGGAAGCTGTCCTACCGTTAGAAGTGGAGATTCCTTCTTTGCGAGTTTTGGTTGATGTGAAACTCGACGAGGCAGAATGGATTACGAATCGTTTGAACCAACTCAGCCTGATGGACGAGAAGAGGTTAGCGTCGATTGCATTTGGTCGTCTGTACCAAAGCCGAATGAAGAAAGCTTATGATAAGAAGGTGCGTCCTAGAAGCTTTCAGACGGGTGATCTCGTCCTGAAGAAAATTCTTCTGCCACACTCCGATCACCGGGGCAAATGGACTCCGAATTACGAAGGGCCGTATGTCGTCAGCAAGGTCTTCTCAGGAGGAGCTTTGTTGTTATCCACGATGGATGGTGAAGATTTTGCATCCCCGGTGAACGCGGACGCAGTTAAAAAATACTTTGCTTGAAAGAGACCCGCTGGACAAAAAAGAAAGAGTCCAGGCAAAAAAGGGGCATCCCGGCGAACCAAAAACAGAATAAAAGGTTCGGGCAAAAATTAGGGATATATTGAAAAATGTACACCCGCGAAGTCGAAAACCTACACTGGGCGGCTTCGGCAAAAAAGGGTATCCCGGTGAACTGAAAACCCGTAAAGGGCGGTTCACGCAAAAGTTAGGGATTTGAATAAGCAAATGACTGCGTTCCGCGTATGGACCTTCATTGTTTAGTGGTTCGGAAGACCTGAGGGCCGTTTATCTGAATCAATCTCTTCCGAAGCTGAGGCGTCGGAGAAGTATCGAAGTCGAGTGGGTCTTAGAGGGATCAACTCATGGTGTTCGTCTACGCCTCGATTGCCGACATTTGTATATACTAATGTATATTTATGTTTTCTTTTTGCGCGGCTTCCTCATTCCAGGAGCTTGCCTCTGTTGTAAAACATTTTTGCCCATTCAGGGGTTCATCATCAATAAAATGCACATTATTCAGCAATTCTGCTTGTCTGTTTAGCATTTATCTGTTTTGTTTACGAATGGAAACGCCGATGTTTTTTGATAAAATGCGCATACATAAACTTACGGGCCTAGGCCTATTGATTGTCGAAACAATTAATTAACTGAGTATTGTCACGAGATAATAACCTGGATAGGCCCCTTTGAGGAGGGTATCTTGTCTGTTTGTTTGTGTTGCTGCAGGTGTAGCACCTTCCAGAAGATGTGCCGTGCGCATCCCCAAAGCAGGATGAGTCCTCCTTCTCCAGCAGAGTTCAGTAGTCTCTCCTCCGCAGAATCTGAACGCAAAAGGTGAGCAGTGATATGTCTTCCCCATGCAGAGATGATTCTCTTTCCCAAGCGGACGCGTCCTGAAGGAACGTCACTTCATCAGCTGAATCAAGCACCGAAGAATGGATTCTTCCCCAGCACCGGGTCACAAGTGCAGATTTCAGAGGAACGTTCGGGTGCCGAAGCTCGTGTTCCCCCAGTAAAGTCACCGAAGCAGGTGTCTCCCCCAAGCACCGGGTCGCAAGTGCAGGCCTCGTAGGAAGCTGTTCGTATGCCGAAGGATGCAGTAACTGATCGTGCCAGACTGAAGTCTCCGACGGAATTGAGATTCCCCACCAGAGTCGTGTTCTCTCCTGAAGATGGATGATTCCATATTCCCTAGTGGAGTGTTGGAACAGCTGATGTTGTATTCCTCAGCAGAGTTGTACCCTCCCCCGAAGTCAGATGATTCTTTCTTCCCCAGCAAAATTGAAATTCCCCACCAGAGTCATACTCTCCAGTGAAGTAGAATGATTTCTCTCCCCGACTGAGTCCGCAGAAAAGCAGAATCCTGGGAAGCAGTTGGGACCTTGAGTGGATGCTCCCTAGCAGAGCATTGAACAGCTGATGCTGTATCTCCCCAGAGTCGCACTCTCTTTGGCGAAGCAGAGTGACTTCTCCTTCCTCAGCCGAGTTTGCAGATGTCCAGGAGGACCGAGTCCTTGAAGGTTGATCAGATCACGATTGGTCTTTCCCCAGCGGAGTGTGGAGCAGCTGAAGTTGTTTCCCCATAGAATGGTTATCCCCAGATTGGCCGAGAAGGCCACGCAGTTCACTCCCGCGATTGGCACAACTTTCCTTCAGCGGGTTCGGGTTCTCGTAGAGCGTTGCCCCCTGCAGCAGTCAGCTGAAGTTGTTTGCCCTGCAGCAGTCAACCGGAAGATCATTTCCCCAGGCGGAGTCCAATTGATACCAGCGTGTCCACGTTCTCATCAGCAGGATGATTCCTCTATCTGAGCAGTTCTTTCTCCTTGGCAGAAGAATTTCCTTCTCGGCATTTATTTTGCTGACGGGATTGCATCATTGTGCATAACATTGCATAGCACTGTGCATGATTACATAGCAGTTAGTATAGCATCTAACGTCGTATAACATCGTGCATGATTGCACAGCATAAACGCATATCATTCCCACTATGTGAGGCATAACGCAGAAGCATATGCATCATAAGCATGATCTAGGTCGTTGTTATTCTTGCCTTACGGGTGTTCAGCCGAAGGACCAGTTGCTCAGGACGATTCCTGATATTCTCTCCAACAAGGTCGCTTTCCTAAGATGATTCTTAAGACCCCGGTGTAATTCCCGCAGTCGCTCGCTCAAGATGATTTTTGAGATCCCCAGCGAAGTCAGTTCAAGACGACCCTCGAATTCCTCAGCAGAGTCGTCTGCTTAAGATGATTCTTAAGATCTCAGTGCAGCTTCCCGAGTTGTTTGCTTAGGGTGATACTTGAGTTCCCCAGCAGCGTCCTCAGCAAGAGTTGCCCAGAATAATTCTTGGAATCCCCAACGGAGTAAGGATCTTCTCCCCAGCCGAGCACAACCATGAGTGGTAGATGAAAGGTTTCCCCAAGCGGATCCTGAAGCCTGAAGGCTATGTTCCCCAGAAGAGTCATAACTCAGAAAGCCGCTCATGGCTGTTATCTTCTTCCCCATGCAAAGTATAGCAGAGGATAGTGTGTTGATCAGCTTGATGTGTTGTGTTCTCCGGAGGAGTCCGTCATCCTCAAGTGTAAGTCCAGACGAGATCGCCAGAAAATGCAGTTCCCTGGAAGGGCAGCTCTTCCTCAGCATAAGGGTTACTCTCCCCGAGTGGATGGTTCCTCTTCCCAGCATTTATTTTGCTGGGGCATTTCCTTGCATGATTGCATAACATTTATTCAAGAGCGTAGCATTCCGTTTCGCACGGAGCCTTACGCCCATTTTTCCAGCATTTACATATGAAGCATAAACCAGGTGGTTACCGTACAGAAGTACTTGCCCCCTAGTAAAGTTGGTAGGAATCGTCTGAGTGAACTCTGTCGTTATTCCCCAGCAGTTGTTGAAGTCGTCTGAGTGAACTCTATCGTCTTTCTGCAGCAAAGTCTACAAGGTTGTCTGGGTGAACCCTTCTTCCTGTTCCCCAATGAGTCGTCAGGATTGTTTGGGTGAACCCTCATTCCTCTCTCCTCAACAGAGTTGTTAACTTGATGATTATGTCTGGTGACCCGGCGTGTTTGCTTTTATTTAGCAACAACTTGACAAGATGTCAAGAGAATAGCAGCGTATATGTTTCCATTCCAAGCTCAGGTTTCGTACCTTTGGATATGTTTGAATCCAAGCTCAGATTTCGTACCTTTGGATATGTTTGAATCCAAGCTCAGGTTTCGTACCTTTGGATATGTTTGCTTCCAAGCTCAGGTTTAGTACCTTTGGATGTGTTTGCTTCCCAGCTCAGGTTTAGTACCTTCGGATGCGTTTGATTCCAAGCTCAGGTTTCGTACCTTTGGATATGTTTGAATCCAAGCTCAGGTTTCGTACCTTTGGATATGTTTGCTTCCAAGCTCAGGTTTAGTACCTTTGGATGCGTTTGATTCCAAGCTCAGGTTTAGTACCTTTGGATGCGTTTGATTCCAAGCTCAGGTTTCGTACCTTTGGATATGTTTGAATCCAAGCTCAGGTTTCGTACCTTTGGATATGTTTGCTTCCAAGCTCAGGTTTAGTACCTTTGGATGTGTTTGCTTCCAAGCTCAGGTTTAGTACCTTTGGATGCGTTTGATTCCAAGCTCAGGTTTAGTACCTTTGGATGCGTTTGATTCCAAGCTCAGGTCTAGTACCTTTGGATGCGTTTGATTCCAAGCTCAGGTTTCGTACCTTTGGATATGTTTGATTCCAAGCTCAGGTTTCGTACCTTTGGATATGTTTGAATCCAAGCTCAGGTTTCGTACCTTTGGATGTGTTTGCTTCCAAGCTCAGGTTTAGTACCTTTGGATGTGTTTGCTTCCAAGCTCAGGTTTAGTACCTTTGGATGCGTTTGATTCCAAGCTCAGGTTTAGTACCTTTGGATGCGTTTGATTCCAAGCTCAGGTCTAGTACCTTTGGATGCGTTTGATTCCAAGCTCAGGTTTCGTACCTTTGGATATGTTTGATTCCAAGCTCAGGTTTTGTACCTTTGGATATGTCTGTTTCCATCCCAAGCTCAGGATTTGTACCTTTGAGATGTATACTTCGAATTCCCGGACCGGGTTTGTGGTCGACGGCGAGGCTGAATGTTTGTTTGACGGCGAGGTCAGACTCCTTAAATCCCCATCAGAGATGATGTTTGTACGACGGCGATGTCGAGTGTCTATAAGAAGATGTTTGTTCTTGACGGCGATGTCAGATGCAGTCTTCCAGCAACGATGTTGGGCGTTGTGGTTGTCTGAAGGCAGTGTCAGAAGAATTTAATGTGGATAACTGACGGCGGTGTCAGATCAGTATCTCTCCAGCTAGTTGCCGTACGGCTAGTGTTGCAGTATTCAAAGGTTTGTTCCCCGCAGGGTACCGGGTGCTCGCGCAGTTGGCAAATTTTCAGGTTTACCGATATTCAATCGTCTCGCACCTTGATTGGTTGAGAGTCGTTCGCTTCTCACCCAGTCAGGTTCAAGCCGTTTGAATAGGGGCAGCTGTTGCACCCCAAAATTTGACCAACAATTATTTATTCATCTAGTGTTTGAAAGTTGATACCTTCATCAGACAGTTCAAGAGATCTTCAGAGGAATTGGTTGGAACCAGGGTTGTGTGCTTCATAGCTTGAGAGTTGTGGGTGCCCTTCAGATGATTCTGAGACTTTGAGAATGAACTTGATGTTTTTAGAAAGCCTATGAGATGTCTTGATGGCCATCATGAAGCCCAGAGAGGTCATTAGGCAAGAATTCAGAAGATTCAACCATGATTGGTAGAATTAGGGTTTTGACTGGGTCAGCCCTAGGATCACTGAAGATTTGGAGAAGGTTGAGACCTAATCCAAGGGCCATGAGATCATGGAATGATGCATGGATATTTTATAGAGATGATTCCTAGACCAACTCATCATGATTGAGGAGTTTGAGAAGTTTTGAGTTAGGGTTTCTGAGGATTGTTAGTGGAAAAACCCTAATTTGACCCCTATCTTCCAGGCAGTTTTAGCTCTAGATGTGATTGATATCTCATCTTCCCCAAAACATGAATGTTGTGGAGCTTGTTCTTAGCTTTAATTTGAGTGGTGGAAGTCCTTGATAGGAGTTACAGAGCTCAAGTTATGGTTTTGACAAATTACAGGTCAGCTGAGGTGTGTGAATCTGGGTCCTTGAAAGTCACCCAACTTGCAGACAACTTTTGCCCTAGTAGGATGATTCCTATGATTTCTTGGTCAACATGAATGTTGAAGAGCATCTTATTAGCTTTAATTTTAGTGGTAGAAGTCCTTGATAGGATTTGTAGAACTCAACTTATGGTTTGAACAAGACAGGGGTATTTTGGTCATTTGTCAGTTATAGGTCATTTTTAAGCAAAGGCCATATCTCCTATTTCCAAGCCTCAAATGGAAAAACTCAAAACATGAAAGTTGTTCAAAATGTGATTTTAAGTCTAGAAAGAAGGTCATGAATTGTTGGAAAAGCTCATAGCATGGATTTGCATGATTGGTCAAAAATGAACTAAAAATGGCTTATAAGTTTAAAAAGTTGAAATTGGAAATTGGTTTGGAGGATCTAGGAATCCAAAATAGGTCATCCAATATATCATTTTGATTGGAAACATCATTTTGAGAACATTGGTTTAGCTAGAATTTTGATTTGAGGCTTTAAAATGGGTGATGCTTTGTTAATTTGAAACTTGCATTATAAGTCATCTTTGGAAATTTCAACACAAGGCAAGGAAGAGCATTGTATTTGCTCATATCTCTCCAATATCTCTTATGATAACATTTTAACACCATTTTGCAAGGCTTAATGCATGGTGCATGAGATATTCAAGTTACCATCACATGAGATTTTCAATACTTTCTAGATCTTTCTAGATGAATCCAAGAGCTTCCATTGATCATTATTTAAAGAGTGAATCAGGGAGGGTAAAGGGTTGGTGATCATTGTTGATGAGAGGTGAGATTAGAGTGTGAAAAGCAAGATTCTTCCATTGGCAATTTGATCTCAAACCTTCATTCTCTTCAATCTCCATTCATTTCTCCACCACAAACCTATTATTCTGATCATTGTGAGTGAGTACATGCTGAGGTAGAAGAAGATCCATGGCAGTTTGAAGCTATCTTGAGGGAATTGCAAGAATTGCATTTTGCTGTCCAACTCGAGTTTCAAGCCTTGTTCATCATTTTTGCTGCATACAGAATCCATATTGGCCTCTAAGGATCAAACAAGGAAGGTTTCAAGCACTGAATTGCAAGGAAACCATAGCCTCCATTAAAGTGTAACAGGTTGGTGATCTTGCTCAAATCTCATAGTTTATGTGCATTCTGTCATAGTGATAGGTGTAGAACTGTTAAGCTAGGGTAGAAGACCATTTTCTGAGAAATAGAGAGCAATTCGAGGAGTTACATAGCAGGGCATTGAATCTTTAATTGGCAAGAATAAGCTGGATCAAGAGCTTTAGCTAGCATGTTATAGTTCATTGTGATGAGGGTAACATAAAGAACATAATCAGGACATTAGATTTGAGTTTTATCAATGTTGATACCAGAAGAAATTGGTGGAACCCTAGTTTTCTCGCATGCTGTTTGGATGATACAAGATGATTCAAGAGAAACTATGAACATGGTTGGATTCCTGGTGTTAAGTAGAGTAATTTCAGTCTTTGGATCGTGGCAAACCATGGAGAATTGAGAGAGAAAGAAAGACTGGAAGTTTCCTGCATGAGAACTCGTGTTGCTGCAAAACCCTAATCCGTTTGGGACGATGAACCAGGGCCATTGGATGGGGGTCAAATGCTTGACTGGAGACTCCATCGTATGGTCACGATTAAAAGAGAAAAACGGAGGGAAAATTTGAAAACCAAAACGCGGTCGTTTGGTTAAGTGAGGCGCGTCTGGGCTTACTGAGTCCACTGCTATTTGCACCCCACTTTATTCTGGCCCATTGAAGTTTCAACTGCGCGCATGTGCTATTTTCACCCCTCCCTCATTTTCATTATTTTATATTTTTGTTTTCTTTTATATTTTTAGTGAACTTTGATAATTCATAAAAAATTGATAAATAATGATTTTTTGTTCTTTCTTTTTGCTATGTTTAGATAATAATGTGTAGAAAATTATAAAAATAAAAATAGGATTTTATTTTTAATGTAGAATTTTTGGTGATATTTTCTTTTAAATAGTGCATTTATTTTCTTTTAGTTGATATCTCATTTTCTATGAATTGTTTTAGGACTTTCCCTTAGGGTTTTTGAGCCATTCTTTTTGGCATAGTTAGATGTTTAATCCTAGTATTCCCTGGATTTATTACTAGATTTGTAGATTAAACTTTGATGTAGTTTGATTGTTTGACATTTAGGTGTTCAAATTAGGGTTTTAGGTTGTATAGGTAGACTTGAACAATTTTATTTTGGGGTCTATAGGCCAAATTAGTGTATGGGGAATGCATGGGTTAAGGGTAAGTATGTATAGAATCCCCTAGAATTTTGCTAGAATATTGTATGGTGTTTTAGTATTTTTCATTGATTTTTGAATGTATGGATAGTATGTGTGTTGCTTAAAGGCATAAGTTGTATTGTTGTGTTTTCTTTCCTTCTCTTTTGAGTGTGTGAGCCTTGAAGATTGAGTTGAAGACCTTGTGGATCATCATGGAAGCTTTGAAGACCTTGCAGAGGAGTTTAGCATAGCTTTTGCTTGTTTTGTTTATAGGTTGATAGATGCATAGGCAGAGCCCTAGATAGAATACTTGGTTCAATAAACAAGGAGTGTCTTGTTCACCTCCTTTCTTCTCTGTGACCTAGAGTCCATTAAGGGTATTCACCTCTCTCCCTTGGAGGGATTAGTGACCTTGCCCTATAAGGTAGAACTTTGAGAGAGCCTTTCTTTTGATGTTAAGTTCTCAATGGCATCCTTTGGAAGTCAGTGGGCACTGCAACATCCTCACCTCATCTTGTTGACTGAATCTTGTTTGCTGTAGCATTGGAGCCATTGAAGATAGAAGCTGAGGCCTTGAAGAGGATGATTCCTTGAAAATTAGTGAAGTCTGAAGACTCTGTGAAGATCAAGTTGATGCCTGAAGATCCCTGAAGATAGTGAAGCCTGAAGGTAGAGCTGATCAAAGGAGCTGAAGCTCAAGGGAGAAGATGAGTTGATACTCATGTTGTAGGGTTGATACCTGGAAAGCAAGTAATCTCTGAAGTCTGAAGACTGGGTTGCTGCTGGAGGAGCTGAGGCTTTCTTCTGTTTTCTTTGATGTATTGTGTGTTTTGTCTGATTTGTCTGTTGCATTAGACTAAGCCCATTTAGAATAAGTTCAGTCTAAGAGCATGAGTGCATCTGATTGTATTGTTACTGCCTGGCTTTGCTTGCGGGTATTCGGTAGAGCCCAGCTCCCTTGCCCATGTGTTTATTTTGCTTGATAGCATGATTTCATTTTCTGTCTGCATGATGGCAGTTTACTGTTTTGCTTGATAGCATGTTGTTTATTTCAGTATGATTACTGTTATTTCATGACTGGCTTGAGGTCGAGACGAGCTTGTGGAGGCTGAAGCCCCACACACATTTCCTCCCTCACTTGCATTGCATGCATTTTACCGTTAAAGCTGATGCTTTGGTCTGTGTTGGGTGTATCGTTGACATGATCCCTTAGGACTCTCATTTCCTCTGATGAGGACTTGATGATAGACTTTTAGGTTGAAACCTATGCATGACAACATCTAGGAGTTCCCTATTCAAACTTCAACCATAGGATGAATCCATGGCATGATAACAGTAGGACTTGATAGTCTCCCTCCTAGTTGGGCCTGTCCTCTTCTCATCTCGAAACAGTTTAAGATACAGTAATCATGAATGATTTCTTTCGTACGTTACGAGCCTTAAGCTATCTGAGAAAGGATTGTGGGAGAGTTTCTTTTCCACAGTCTGGATGTTTAGTATGGTACCCTTTGGGTGACATGCGACGCATTCACTATCAGGTCATAGTCTCTAGTGCGGTCGAAATCGCAAACACAATAAAAAACACTTCTTTTAGGAGATAACTCGTAGTTTCCCGAACTACGTTTGCTCTGATCTTTCATACCAGATGAAAGTACGTAGGCATAGGACGCGACGTCCTAGCGAGCAACCTTTCCCCCGTAGTTAGCCGAACTACGTTGACTCTGACTTCTCGTTCCAGACGGGAATACGTAGGCATAAAGCGCGACGCTTTGCCGAGTCATTTTTCTTTTCTTTTTCAGCCAGCCTTGATAGGTAGATAGATTATAACTAACCCGTCCAAGTAAACAAACAAGCGAGGATCCCGTCGAGTACGACGGACGTGAGGGGTGCTAATACCTTCCCCTTGCGTAACCGACTCCCGAACCCAGACAATGGTTGCGATGACCTTGTCTTACCCTTATTCGTCAGGTTTTTCCGATCGTTTCCTTTCCCGCTCTGAGGGATAAATAACGAAAGGTGGCGACTCTTCTGTCATGCCGGCACCTTATTTTCGCGCAAGCGACAGCTGGCGACTCTGCTGGGGAATTCCAACAGTTCCCTGCGAGTCAATCCTATCGTTTGTGTGTTTGCTTGTTGGGTTGCGTTTATTTATCGCATTTTTACTTCTCGCACTTTATTTCCCGCATTTTATATTCAGTAAAATGTGATTATTTGTGCTGTTGTGGGATGGGAGTTCTGATGGAGTGAGAAGCCAGACCCAAGCTTGAGTGCACCATAGACTTAGAGTGGAAATTAGTGGGCGCGTGCTTGCTTTGCAGGCACTAGTGTCTCATGAAATCTACGCTCAGACGAGGTTCATTCGGTTGGCTTCACTTTCAACCCTTTGGGTTGAGACGGTTGCTGGTTTGGTGGATTGTCGACTCTGGGGACCGATCATTTGTGATTCAGCTGAGTGATGCCTCTTCAGGACTTGATGATGCCACTCCTTCTGGGAATCGTATCATTGGTTTTGAAAGTCTGTGACGCTGATGAACGCATAGGATGCCGTACCTTGAGTCAGCCTAGGTTCATACCTGTGAGTGGGACTGGGTTTATTGCAGGAAACTTCGACCTTCAGACTACCTGGTTTTCTTGACAGTGAATCAGTTATGTTGGGTTCTCAGTTGCAGACATGTTCTTGATAGAGCAAGAGGTTTTTGATCGGAGGATCTTGTCGCCGAATGTTTGTCTGTTCTTGATACAACAGGTTTTGATCAGTATGTTATCATCAGTGGTTTGTTCTGGATGGAGCAGATTTTGAGTGAGGTCTGAAGATCTCATCAGCAGCTGAGTGTTTGTTCTTGATAGGGCAGATTTTTGATTTGGGGTCTGAAGACTTCATCAACAGATGTTACTTGATCTTGCACCTGGGATCCTTATTATCAGGCACTTATTCTTGTCAGGGCAGAATTTTGATCTCGATCCTATCAGATGGTTATTTTCAGCAGATCAGATCAGTGGTTTTACACCGGGGTTTCCTTCTCATCAGTGACTGTTGATACCGAATCTTCACAGTAGCCACCTGGATATATTATTGCATACCTGCATTTTGCATTAGTTTGCACATTCATCTGCATTTCATTAACGTGTGTCTGTGTTGCAGGTACCGTTTCCCCGATCCTGGATTTCTCGTCTTCTACTGTTATTATGGCTTCTCTCAGGAAGACTGTTGCATACAAGTTCCCGACCCCTGATGTGTCGAAGCTGACTGGTTTGATAGCCCTGGCAGGGGATTCTGTGAAGGATAGGTTCAGGAAGTCTTATGGCAGGTTGCTCAGCCTGGTTTACAAACCTTCTACGTCCGAGTTGAATGGGTTACATGCTCTTCTGCAGTTTTATGACCCTCCCTTGAGGTGTTTTACTTTTCATGACTTCGTTCTCGCGCCGACATTGGAAGAGTATGCTGATATGCTGGGTGTGCCTATCAAAAGGCAAGTGCCTTTTGTCCACATGGATGCTGAACCTGATCTGGTTGGTTTGGCTTCCTCACTCCATTTGAGCGCTTCTGAGTTAGTAGTGACGAGTTGGAACAAGGTCCCAGGGTTCTCTCTGCAGTTTCTGATAGCTAAGGCTCAGCAGTGTGCTAAGGACAAATGTTGGGACGCCTTCAGCGCCATCCTTGCTTTATGCATATATGGCATTATCCTATTTCCCAGCATGCCTGATTTCGTAGACTTTGATGCATTCCATATCTTTGCCTCAGGGAATCCAGTCCCTACTCTGATCGGAGACGTTTACCACTCAGTGCATTACAAAAATGAGAACCGGAGAGGGAAGAATGTTTCATGCTGCGTACCGTTGTTGTACAAGTGGTTTGATAGTCATTTTCCTAAGAAGGGTTCTTCTGTCTTGTCTGCAGCCACAGTTGAGTGGCCTAATCGTCTGATGAGTTTGTCGGCAGAAGACATTGATTGGTTCGTTGACAGAGACAGGCTAGGCACCGAGGTGATCTTCAGTTGTAGTGGGTTTCCTAACGTACCTTTGATAGGTAGGAAGGGTTGCATCAACTACAATCCATCATTGCTAGTTCGTCAGTTTGCATATGCTTTGAGGGCTCCACCAAAGGAAGAAGAGGTACGGGAATCTCTGTACCTCACGGGTATTCTAGAGGGGGATTTGTTGTCCAAGCTTCAGTATGCGTGGAACAACATCAGCACGAGAGGAAAGCCTTTGTTGGGGAAGAGCAACAGCCAGGCCTACCCTCCTTATTCAGATTGGATCAGAACCAGAGCCAGCGCTATAGGGATGCCATTCCCTCATGTCAGACCAGAGAGTCCTCCATCAGTTGAAGAACCTACCACTGTGTCCATTCATCAGCACAACCAAGTATTAGCCGAGCGTGATGAACTGAAGAGGGCAAATGCAGAATTAGAGAAGGAGTTAGCTCAGCTTCGAAGTGAGAGGAACGAAGCCGTGCATGCTCTCAAAAAGCAAGCAGAGTCGGTGATCCAGCTGAGTGCAGACTTGGCAAAGCAGATTGCTGATCGGGAACGCTTAGGTCAAGACTTCAGAGCTGCTAATGATGTGCTAGCTACGAAGAAGCTGCATTTGGAGGAAGCATATCGGAGAATATCTAAGTTCGACCAGCATTGGAAGACTTCCATGGCCACCAGGAAGGAGCGAGAAGACAAGCTGATGCTGCAGATTTCTAAGCTAGAGACCGAAGTGAAGGACAGCGAACGGAGGTTTGATGAAGAGACCGCCCGCAGGTACTCCGCTGAAGCCCGTCTCAACAAAGCCATTGCTAGCCTGAAGGAGCATAAGCTGATGTTTGAGTCTAAGAAGCGGAAGCTGGAGGATTGCTTTGGCGAAGGCGCTTGGGAGAGTTCAGTTCAAGGGCTTCAGCATACTATCAGGCAGAGGGAACTACTCGTCGAGGGGTTGCTCACTTCGCCAGATCATTCAGAGACAAAAGAGTTATTAGCAGAGTATCGCGCCCGTGGCCGTACTTGACTAGTTATATCCCTGTTGTTTTTGATCTTTGATGTATGCTGACCATCACCAGACTTGTTGGCTGAGGTCATGCTGTTGATTTGTACTCGCTGATACTGTGTACTGCCTTGACAGACCTTTCCATTTATATATGAGATTGATGTTTCCATGATCGGGCTCGGATTTCTTCTTCCTCTTATTATTATCAGCACTGGCACTAAGGCACTAGGATCGGGGGAAAATCTCCCACGCACACAGACACACGCCTGCATCTGCATGCAGCATATTTGCATGGTGTATATCTTATTGCTTTTCCTAACCTCTATTGTTAACAGGTTTTTCCGGTTCCGAGCTGTCTCCGGTCTCCAGGATTGATCAAAGACTCATCCACCGCTACTCAACTCGCGCTAATCAGACAAGGATAATGGACCAGGTACAGTCAGATGTTCAAGAACTCCGTGAACGGATGGATCGTTTTATGGAGCTGATGCAGGTGGTCGCGAATGGTCAAGACCAGCTTCGTACTCTGGTTCAACCTCTGATCTCCAGGGTTGACAGTAATGGCATACTTCATGGAGGGGCCGTGCCTACTCCTCCTCCAGGGGATACTCCACAGAACGTCGTTCCTGCTGCCGGGGGCAACGGCAGTGCTAACGGCAATCTGATGACTAATATCGGGCTCAACGCGGCTGGCGTCGGCAATGGTAGTTTGGGAGCCAATGTTAACATAGGGCCGGTCAACGGCAATGCCGGCGCAGGAAATCTGTTGGTGCCTCAACCGTGGCTGGAGGACCATCAGGATGACATAATTTCTCAGAGAGGTGTAGAAGCAGAGTTGAATGCTGAAGCTCGACTCAGGTTCAAGGCGCTGGAAGACAAGATGAGAAGCATAGAAAATCAGAACACATTGGGCGTTGACATGTCCAACCTCGGGTTGATTGCTGACTTTAAAGTACCTCACAAGTTCAAGGTGCCTACCTTCGAGAAGTATAAGGGTACTACTTGCCCCCGGGTCCACCTCCGATCTTATTATAGAAAGATGTCCGCCTATTCTGACGATGAGAAGTTGCTGATGCACTTCTTTCAGGATAGTCTTTCTGGCCCATTGCTCGAATGGTATATGGGTTTGGAGCCCACTACTGTGCGCACCTGGAAAGATCTGGCAGAAGCGTTTGTCCTCCACTATCAATACAATAGCGACTTGGCTCCCAACCGAGTCCAGCTTCAGAATCTCTCACAGCGGAACAATGAAAGCTTTAAAGAGTACGCCCAGCGGTGGCGTGAATTGGCTGCTCGGGTTCAACCACCGATGGTTGAGCGTGAGTTGGTGCAAATGTTCGTGGCTACCCTTCCTGGAATCTATTATGAAAAGCTGGTCAGTGGCATGTCTGGAACATTCTCGGCTCTTATCACTTTGGGCGAGCATGTTGAGAACGGTATAAAGATTGGAAAAATCCAGGGCGAATCATCCTCAGCTGAAGGAGGTGGCAAGAAACCCTATACTGGAAAGCGTCGAGAGGGAGACGCCAGTGCTGTCACTAATGCTAGGAGAAAGGGCAAGGGCCCCCAGTCTCAGATTGCTAGCATAAATATCCCAGCTGCTCCACCGCAGCAGCAGCAGCAGCCTCACCAGCAGAATCAGCAGGGGTATAAAAGATATCAGAATCGGGCTCCTATGACAAATCGTCAGTTCGAAACTCCACCTATGTCGTATGCACAGCTTCTGCAAACGTTGCTTCAGCTCCAATTAATTCAAAAGAGGACGTTGGCTCCCTTAACAGGGGCACCACCACCGGGGTATGATGCCAATGCTACTTGTGAGTTCCATACTGGGGCACCTGGCCATACGATTGAGAATTGTAAAGCTTTTAAGCACAAAGTCCAGGACTTGGTGGACGCCAAGGTTATCAACTTCTCTGACAACGTGCCCAACGTTACCAAAAACCCCATGCCTCATCATAAGGGGGGTGGAGTAAATGCTGTTATCACTGAGGAGAGTTCAGACTTGCTGGCCGATGTCAAAGATTTGAAGACGCCGTTGAGTTTTGTCAAGGCTAAGTTGCTGAAGAAGGGCTTCTTTCCTGGATGTGGAGAGTTATGTATGGCTTGTGCTACACTTCCTGATGGGTGTGAGCAGCTGATCGAAGGTATCCAAAGTCTGATGTCCGAGGGTATTTTGCAATTCAGCCGGAGCGTTGAGAGTGCATCGGGGGAAGTCGTGCTGAAGCAGGCAGACGAAGTTGCTACCATTACTATTCCTCGTCACCCTATTACTATTGCTGCGCTTCGTCCGCCTACTATCACTATCACCAGGGCCGGACCAATCCCATTCGAGAGTACTAATGCTGTTCCATGGCATTACGGCGCCGAAGTTTATTGTAATGGTCAGAAGATAGAGCTAGAGCCATTCGGATCGACTGTGCAGAATCTTATCGGAGTCAGTGGTATCACTAGAAGCGGTAGAGTGTTCACGCCAGCAAAAGTTGTAGCAGAGAAGGTGGTCCGGGCTGACGCTGTGGATAAAGGTAAAGGTAAAGCTGTTGAAGAGGTCCCTGCAGGGGCAGAGAAGGACTTGCTGGTTAAAGATGCTGAAGAGTTCATGCGACTAATCAAGAAAAGTGACTACAAAATTGTAGATCATCTTCATCAGACTCCGTCAAAGATCTCGATTCTTAACCTGTTGCTGTGTTCTGAAGCGCACCGCAACGCATTACTGAAAGTATTGAATGCTGCATATGTGCCGCAGGAGATATCAGTAAATCAGCTCGAGGAAGTGGTAGCCCATGTCAATGCTGGTAATGGGCTGGGATTCACAGATCTAGAGCTGACTCCTAAGGGAAGAGATCACAATAGCGCCTTGCACGTCTCAATAGAGTGCAGAGGCACGATTATGTCCCATGTCCTGGTGGATACGGGTTCCTCGCTTAACGTGCTTCCGAAAAAGGCACTAATGAAGTTGGATACCCGTGGATTGCTGTGCACGCCCAGTGATCTGGTCGTGAAAGCCTTTGATGGGACCAAGCGCCACGTCTTTGGAGAGTTGACCCTGCCGATTCAAGTTGGTCCAGAGACGTTCAATACGGTTTTCTATATCATGGATATCATGCCCGCCTACAGTTGCCTCTTAGGTCGGCCATGGATCCATTCTGCTGGTGTCGTGACGTCCACGCTGCATCAGAAGCTTAAATATGCTGTTGGGGACAGCATAGTAACTGTCTGTGGTGAAGAGGACATCATGGTGAGCCACCTGTCGTCCTTTAAATACGTTGAAATGGATGGCGAGATCCATGAGACTCTTTGCCAAGCATTTGAAACCGTCAAGGTGAAGGAGGTAGCTCCTGTCGTCGCAGAGAAGCAGGAGATGAATCTCTCCTCGTTTAAGGAAGCACGGGCCGTTGTCGAAGCCGGTTCCACCCCAGGATGGGGGCATGTCTTGGATATACCAGTCAAACAGGATAAGTTTGGATTGGGATATTCTCCTGAAGCTGAAGCTTCATCTTCTTCTGGCAGGTCGTCTCGTGGGAAAGGGCCGATCTTATTCACCAAGGGGGAGTAATTTTCGAGAGTGTCAACGCTGCGTCGGAAGACAGCGGGGACAGTGATTGCGATCTTGACGCCTGGATTCAACCGAGCAAGCCGGACGAGCGCCTCCACAATTGGACCATTAAGGAGATTATCAAGCTGACGAGTGAAGAGTAATGATTTGCTTTTTACAATCTTTGTACAGCCCTATGTCCTGCCCGGGGCATAGTGGTTTTACTGTTAGGGCCTTGTTGGATTATGTGTATGCATTTTGTTAATAAATAAAAGGCGTTTTCTTCGTAATCAAATATTGTGTTCTCTGTTATTCCTATTTTATGTTTATTTCGAAAAACAGCAAAATGGCAACGAGGTTCGTGCTAACCTGCATATTCTTGCTTTAAACTTAACCCTTGTTATTGCAGGATCCACGTAACAGATGACATCGACTCTGGACCCTCTACGGTTCACTACGACTTTGATTGCCCGATCTATCAAGCCGAGGATGAGATTGATGAAGACGAAGACCTTCCGGAAGAGTTGGCCCGCTTGTTGAGACAAGAGGAGAAGGTTATTCTGCCTCACGAGGAGGATATTGAGATTGTAAATCTGGGTTCTGAGGAGCTCGTCAGAAATGTCAGAGTTGGGGTTGCGCTGCAGAATGATGTCAAGCATAGACTGGTCGAGATGCTTCGAAAGTACAGTGACGTCTTTGCTTGGTCATATGAGGATATGCCCGGACTTGACACTGATATCGTGGTTCACCGCTTGCCGTTGCGAGAAGATTGCCCTCCAGTCAAGCAGAAGCTCAGGAGGACGAGACCAGATATGGCTGTAAAAATCAAAGAAGAAGTCCAGAAGCAGTTGGACGCAGGATTTCTAGCCGTTACCACTTACCCTCCGTGGGTCGCCAACATAGTGCCTGTGCCGAAGAAGGACGGTAAGGTACGCATGTGCGTCGATTATCGGGACTTGAATAGGGCGAGCCCTAAGGATGATTTCCCGTTGCCTCATATCGATGTGTTGGTCGACAACACAGCCCAGTTTTCCGTGTTTTCGTTCATGGATGGCTTCTCCGGTTACAATCAGATTAAGATGGCACCGGAGGACATGGAGAAAACAACGTTCATCACCCCCTGGGGAACATTTTGCTATAAGGTAATGCCCTTCGGTCTGAAGAACGCAGGGGCCACTTACCAATGAGCAATGGTCACTTTGTTTCATGATATGATTCATCATGAGATCGAGGTCTATGTTGATGACATGATTGCAAAGTCCCAAACGGAGGAAGAGCATCTGGTCAATTTGTTGAAGCTGTTTGAAAGGCTTAGGAAGTTCAGGCTGAGGCTGAATCCTAGCAAGTGCACCTTCGGAGTGCGGTCCGGAAAGTTATTGGGGTTTATCGTTAGTGAACGAGGTATTGAAGTTGATCCTGCGAAAATAAAAGCTATTCAAGAAATGCCAGCGCCGAGAACAGAGAAAGAAGTTCGTGGTTTCCTGGGCCGAATAAACTACATTGCAAGGTTTATCTCTCAGCTCACGGCCACTTGTGAACCGATGTTCAAGCTGTTAAAGAAAAATCAGGCGATTACTTGGAATGAGGATTGCCAGAAGGCATTCGATAAGATAAAGCAGTATCTTCAAGAACCTCCAATCTTGATACCCCCAGTGGCTGGACGGCCATTGATCATGTACCTGACGGTTCTGGAGAATAGCATGGGGTGTGTTCTCGGTCAGCACGACGAGACGGGCAGGAAAGAGCATGCCATTTATTACTTGAGTAAAAAGTTCACTGAGTGTGAATCTCGATACTCGATGCTGGAGAAGACGTGTTGTGCATTAGCTTGGGCTGCCAAACGTCTACGACAGTATATGCTCAATCACACCACCATGCTAATTTCGAAGATGGATCCGATCAAGTACGTCTTCGAGAAGCAGGCTCTTTCGGGCAGGATTGCCAGGTGGCAAATGGTGTTAACAGAATATGATATTCAGTACGTTTCTCAGAAAGCCATTAAGGGAAGCGTATTGTCTGATTATCTTGCCGAACAGCCAATCGAAGACTACCAGCCGATGAAGTTTGAATTCCCGGACGAGGACATTATGTTTCTCAAAGAAAAGGATTGCAATGAGCCATTTCCCGATGAGGGGCCAGATAGGAAGTCTCAATGGAAGTTGATATTCGACGGAGCGGTTAATTCCTATGGAAGTGTTATCGGGGATATCATCACGACTCCTCACGGATCCCACATCCCGTTTACTGCGAGACTGGCGTTCCCAGTTACCAACAATGAAGCCGAGTATGAAGCATGTATTATGGGTCTAGAAGAGGCAATTGATTTGAGAATCAAGAATCTAGACATATATGGTGACTCAGCGCTTGTAATCAATCATATTAAAGGGGAGTGGGAAACTCGTCAAGCGAATTTAGTGCCGTACATGAATTACGCCAGGAGGCTGCTTCCATTCTTCGATCGGGTGGAACTTCATCATGTACCCAGGGCTGAAAATCAAATGGCTGATGCCTTAGCCACGCTGGCTTCAATGTATAAAGTCAATTATTGGAATGAGGCTCCAAGAATTGTGCTTTCGCGTCTTGATAGACCGGCATTTGTCTTTGCAATCGAGGATGCCAATGACGGCAAGCCATGGTTCCACGACATTCAGACCTTCCTTATGACTAAGGAGTATCCTGCGGGTGCGTCAACCCAGGATAAGAAGACTCTAAGGAGGCTATCTGGAAACTTTTATCTCAATCCTGATGGAGTGCTGTATAAGAGAAACCACGATCTCGTGCTGCTCAGATGTGTAGATGAGAAAGAAGCGAGTATGCTCATGGAAGAAGTCCATGAGGGCACATTTGGCACGCACGCCGGCGGGCATGCCATGACGAGAAAGATCCTGAGAGCAGGGTATTACTGGCTGACTATGGAGTCGGATTGCTTCAGATTCGCGAAGAAATGTCATAAATGTCAGATTTATGCTGATAAAGTCCATGTGCCGCCGTGCCCATTGAATGCCATGTCCTCCCCTTGGCCGTTCTCCATGTGGGGCATCAACATGATAGGCAAGATCGAGCCCACTGCATCCAATGGTCATCGTTTCATTCTGGTAGCTATCGACTACTTCACCAAATGGGTGGAGGCAGCCTCGTACGCTAATGTGACCAAGCAGGTGGTAGCTAAATTCATAAAGAGGGACATCATTTGTCGCTATGGAATTCCCGAGCGGATCATTACTGATAATGGTTCGAATTTGAACAATAAGATGATGAAGGAGCTGTGCCAGAGCTTCAAGATTGAACACCACAACTCATCTCCTTACCGGCCAAAGATGAATGGCGCTGTTGAAGCGGCCAACAAGAACATCAAGAAGATTGTTCAGAAGATGGTTGTGACGTATAAAGATTGGCACGAGATGTTGCCGTTTGCCTTGCACGGTTATCGTACGACGGTGCGTACGTCGACCGGGGCAACTCCTTTCTCCTTGGTGTACGGTATGGAAGTTGTCCTACCGTTAGAAGTGGAGATTCCTTCTTTGCGAGTTTTGGTTGATGTGAAACTCGACGAGGCAGAATGGATTACGAATCGTTTGAACCAACTCAGCCTGATGGACGAGAAGAGGTTAGCGTCGATTGCATTTGGTCGTCTGTACCAAAGCCGAATGAAGAAAGCTTATGATAAGAAGGTGCGTCCTAGAAGCTTTCAGACGGGTGATCTCGTCCTGAAGAAAATTCTTCCGCCACACTCCGATCACCGGGGCAAATGGACTCCGAATTACGAAGGGCCGTATGTCGTCAGCAAGGTCTTCTCAGGAGGAGCTTTGTTGTTATCCACGATGGATGGTGAAGATTTTGCATCCCCGTGAACGCGAACGCAGTTAAAAAATACTTTGCTTGAAAGAGACCCGCTGGACAAAAAAGAAAGAGTCCAGGCAAAAAAGGGGCATCCCGGCGAACCAAAAACAGAATAAAAGGTTCGGGCAAAAATTAGGGATATATTGAAAAATGTACACCCGCGAAGTCGAAAACCTACACTGGGCGGCTTCGGCAAAAAAGGGTATCCCGGTGAACTGAAAACCCGTAAAGGGCGGTTCACGCAAAAGTTAGGGATTTGAATAAGCAAATGACTGCGTTCCGCGTATGGACCTTCATTGTTTAGTGGTTCGGAAGACCTGAGGGCCGTTTATCTGAATCAATCTCTTCCGAAGCTGAGGCGTCGGAGAAGTATCGAAGTCGAGTGGGTCTTAGAGGGATCAACTCATGGTGTTCGTCTACGCCTCGATTGCCGACATTTGTATATACTAATGTATATTTATGTTTTCTTTTTGCGCGGCTTCCTCATTCCAGGAGCTTTCCTCTGTTGTAAAACATTTTTGCCCATTCAGGGGTTCATCATCAATAAAATGCACATTATTCAGCAATTCTGCTTGTCTGTTTAGCATTTATCTGTTTTGTTTACGAATGGAAACGCAGATGTTTTTTGATAAAATGCGCATACATAAACTTACGGGCCTAGGCCTATTGATTGTCGAAACAATTAATTAACTGAGTATTGTCACGAGATAATAACCTGGATAGGCCCCTTTGAGGAGGGTATCTTGTCTGTTTATTTGTGTTGCTGCAGGTGTAGCACCTTCCAGAAGATGTGTCGTGCGCATCCCCGAAGCAGGATGAGTCCTCCTTCTCCAGCAGAGTTCAGTAGTCTCTCCTCCGCAGAATCTGAACGCAAAAGGTGACAGTGATATGTCTTCCCCACGCAGAGATGATTCTCTTTCCCAAGCGGACGCGTCCTGAAGGAACGTCACTTCATCAGCTGAATCAAGCACCGAAGAATGGATTCTTCCCCAGCACCGGGTCACAAGTGCAGATTTCAGAGGAACGTTCGGGTGCCGAAGCTCGTGTTCCCCCAGTAAAGTCACCGAAGCAGGTGTCTCCCCCAAGCACCGGGTCGCAAGTGCAGGCCTCGTAGGAAGCTGTTCGTATGCCGAAGGATGCAGTAACTGATCGTGCCAGACTGAAGTCTCCGACGGAATTGAGATTCCCCACCAGAGTCGTGTTCTCTCCTGAAGATGGATGATTCCATATTCCCCAGTGGAGTGTTGGAACAGCTGATGTTGTATTCCTCAGCAGAGTTGTACCCTCCCCCGAAGTCAGATGATTCTTTCTTCCCCAGCAAAATTGAAATTCCCCACCAGAGTCGTACTCTCCAGTGAAGTAGAATGATTTCTCTCCCCGACTGAGTCCGCAGAAAAGCAGAATCCTGGGAAGCAGTTGGGACCTTGAGTGGATGCTCCCTAGCAGAGCATTGAACAGCTGATGTTGTATCTCCCCAGAGTCGCAATCTCTTTGGCGAAGCAGAGTGACTTCTCCTTCCTCAGCCGAGTTTGTAGATGTCCAGGAGGACCGAGTCCTTGAAGGTTGATCAGATCACGATTGGTCTTTCCCCAGCGGAGTGTGGAGCAGCTGAAGTTGTTTCCCCATAGAATGGTTATCCCCAGATTGGCCGAGAAGGCCACGCAGTTCACTCCCGCGATTGGCACAACTTTCCTTCAGCGGGTTCGGGTTCTCGTAGAGCGTTGCCCCCTGCAGCAGTCAGCTGAAGTTGTTTGCCCTGCAGCAGTCAACCGGAAGATCATTTCCCCAGGTGGAGTCCAATTGATACCAGCGTGTCCACGTTCTCATCAGCAGGATGATTCCTCTATCTGAGCAGTTCTTTCTCCTTGGCAGAAGAATTTCCTTCTCGGCATTTATTTTGCTGACGGGATTGCATCATTGTGCATAACATTGCATAGCACTGTGCATGATTACATAGCAGTTAGTATAGCATCTAACGTCGTATAACATCGTGCATGATTGCACAGCATAAACGCAGAAGCATATGCATCATAAGCATGATCTAGGTCATTGTTATTCTTGCCTTACGGGTGTTCAGCCGAAGGACCAGTTGCTCAGGACGATTCCTGATATTCTCTCCAACAAGGTCGCTTTCCTAAGATGATTCTTAAGACCCCGGTGTAATTCCCGCAGTCGCTCGCTCAAGATGATTTTTGAGATCCCCAGCGAAGTCAGTTCAAGACGACCCTCGAATTCCTCAGCAGAGTCGTCTGCTTAAGATGATTCTTAAGATCTCAGTGCAGCTTCCCGAGTTGTTTGCTTAGGGTGATACTTGAGTTCCCCAGCAGCGTCCTCAGCAAGAGTTGCCCAGAATAATTCTTGGAATCCCCAACGGAGTAAGGATCTTCTCCCCAGCCGAGCACAACCATGAGTGGTAGATGAAAGGTTTCCCCAAGCGGATCCTGAAGCCTGAAGGCTATGTTCCCCAGAAGAGTCATAACTCAGAAAGCCGCTCAGGGCTGTTAGATTCTTCCCCATGCAAAGTATAGAAGAGGATAGTGTGCTGATCAACTTGATGTGCTATGTTCTCCGGAGGAGTCCGTCATCCTCAAGTGTAAGTCCAAACGAGATCGGCAGAAAATGCAGTTCCCTGGAAGGGCAGCTCTTCCTCAGCATAAGGGTTACTCTCCCCGAGTGGATGGTTCCTCTTCCCAGCATTTATTTTGCTGGGGCATTTCCTTGCATGATTGCATAACATTTATTCAAGAGCGTAGCATTCCGTTTCGCACGGAGCCTTACGCCCATTTTTCCAGCATTTACATATGAAGCATAAACCAGGTGGTTACCGTACAGAAGTACTTGCCCCCTAGTAAAGTTGGTAGGAATCGTCTGAGTGAAC
Organism: Lathyrus sativus; assembly: GCA_963859935.3. NCBI lineage: Eukaryota > Viridiplantae > Streptophyta > Magnoliopsida > Fabales > Fabaceae > Lathyrus > Lathyrus sativus. Next base: position 234,530,366 of record OZ012738.1, read on the forward strand.
TCTGTCGTTATTCCCCAGCAGTTGTTGAAGTCGTCTGAGTGAACTCTATCGTCTTTCTGCAGCAAAGTCTACAAGGTTGTCTGGGTGAACCCTTCTTCCTGTTCCCCAATGAGTCGTCAGGATTGTTTGGGTGAACCCTCATTCCTCTATCCTCAACAGAGTTGTTAACTTGATGATTATGTCTGGTGACCCGACGTGTTTGCTTTTATTTAGCAACAACTTGACAAGATGTCAAGAGAATAGCAGCGTATATGTTTCCATTCCAAGCTCAGGTTTCGTACCTTTGGATATGTTTGAATCCAAGCTCAGGTTTCGTACCTTTGGATATGTTTGAATCCAAGCTCAGGTTTCGTACCTTTGGATATGTTTGCTTCCAAGCTCAGGTTTAGTACCTTTGGATGTGTTTGCTTCCAAGCTCAGGTTTAGTACCTTTGGATGCGTTTGATTCCAAGCTCAGGTTTCGTACCTTTGGATATGTTTGAATCCAAGCTCAGGTTTCGTACCTTTGGATATGTTTGCTTCCAAGCTCAAGTTTAGTACCTTTGGATGCGTTTGATTCCAAGCTCAGGTTTAGTACCTTTGGATGCGTTTGATTCCAAGCTCAGGTTTCGTACCTTTGGATATGTTTGAATCCAAGCTCAGGTTTCGTACCTTTGGATATGTTTGCTTCCAAGCTCAGGTTTAGTACCTTTGGATGTGTTTGCTTCCAAGCTCAGGTTTAGTACCTTTGGATGCGTTTGATTTCAAGCTCAGGTTTAGTACCTTTGGATGCGTTTGATTCCAAGCTCAGGTCTAGTACCTTTGGATGCGTTTGATTCCAAGCTCAGGTTTCGTACCTTTGGATATGTTTGATTCCAAGCTCAGGTTTCGTACCTTTGGATATGTTTGAATCCAAGCTCAGGTTTCGTACCTTTGGATATGTTTGCTTCCAAGCTCAGGTTTAGTACCTTTGGATGTGTTTGCTTCCAAGCTCAGGTTTAGTACCTTTGGATGCGTTTGATTCCAAGCTCAGGTTTGGTACCTTTGGATGCGTTTGATTCCAAGCTCAGGTCTAGTACCTTTGGATGCGTTTGATTCCAAGCTCAGGTTTCGTACCTTTGGATATGTTTGATTCCAAGCTCAGGTTTCGTACCTTTGGATATGTCTGTTTCCATCCCAAGCTCAGGTTTTGTACCTTTGAGATGTATACTTCGGATTCCCAGACCGGGTTTGTGGTCGACGGCGAGGCTGAATGTTTGTTTGACGGTGAGGTCAGACTCCTTAAATCCCCATCAGAGATGATGTTTGTACGACGGCGATGTCGAGTGTCTATAAGAAGATGTTTGTTCTTGACGGCGATGTCAGATGCAGTCTTCCAGCAGCGATGTTGGGCGTTGTGGTTGTCTGAAGGCAGTGTCAGAAGAATTTAATGATGATAACTGACGGCGGTGTCAGATCAGTATCTCTCCAGCTAGTTGCCGTACGGCTAGTGTTGCAGTATTCAAAGGTTTGTTCCCCGCAGGGTACCGGGTGCTCGCGCAGTTGGCAAATTTTCAGGTTTACCGATATTCAATCGTCTCGCACCTTGATTGGTTGAGAGCCGTTCGCTTCTCACCCAGTCAGGTTCAAGCCGTTTGAATAGGGGCAGCTGTTGCACCCCAAAATTTGACCAACAATTATTTATTCATCTAGTGTTTGAAAGTTGATACCTTCATCAGACAGTTCAAGAGATCTTCAGAGGAATTGGTTGGAACCAGGGTTGTGTGCTTCATAGCTTGAGAGTTGTGGGTGCCCCTCAGATGATTCTGAGACTTTGAGAATGAACTTGATGTTTTTAGAAAGCCTATGAGATGTCTTGATGGCCATCATGAAGCCCAGAGAGGTCATTAGGCAAGAATTCAGAAGATTCAACCATGATTGGTAGAATTAGGGTTTTGACTGGGTCAGCCCTAGGATCACTGAAGATTTGGAGAAGGTTGAGACCTAATCCAAGGGCCATGAGATCATGGAATGATGCATGGATATGTTATAGAGATGATTCCTAGACCAACTCATCATGATTGAGGAGTTTGAGAAGTTTTGAGTTAGGGTTTCTGAGGATTGTTAGTGGAAAAACCCTAATTTGACCCCTATCTTCCAGGCAGTTTTAGCTCTAGATGTGATTGATATCTCATCTTCCCCAAAACATGAATGTTGTGGAGCTTGTTCTTAGCTTTAATTTGAGTGGTGGAAGTCCTTGATAGGAGTTACAGAGCTCAAGTTATGGTTTTGACAAATTACAGGTCAGCTGAGGTGTGTGAATCTGGGTCCTTGAAAGTCACCCAACTTGCAGACAAATTTTGCCCTAGTAGGATGATTCCTATGATTTCTTGGTCAACATGAATGTTGAAGAGCATCTTCTTAGCTTTAATTTTAGTGGTAGAAGTCCTTGATAGGATTTGTAGAACTCAACTTATGGTTTGAACAAGACAGGGGTATTTTGGTCATTTGTCAATTATAGGTCATTTTTAAGCAAAGGCCATATCTCCTATTTCCAAGCCTCAAATGGAAAAACTCAAAACATGAAAGTTGTTCAAAATGTGATTTTAAGTCTAGAAAGAAGGTCATGAATTGTTGGAAAGGCTCATAGCATGGATTTGCATGATTGGTCAAAAATGAACTAAAAATGGCTTATAAGTTTAAAAAGTTGAAATTGGAAATTGGTTTGGAGGATCTAGGAATCCAAAATAGGTCATCCAATATATCATTTTGATTGGAAACATCATTTTGAGAACATTGGTTTAGATAGAATTTTGATTTGAGGCTTTAAAATGGGTGATGCTTTGTTAATTTGAAACTTGCATTATAAGTCATCTTTGGAAATTTCAACACAAGGCAAGGAAGAGCATTGTATTTGCTCATATCTCTCCAATATCTCTTATGATGACATTTTAAGACCATTTTGCAAGGCTTAATGCATGGTGCATGAGATATTCAAGTTACCATCACATGAGATTTTCAATACTTTCTAGATCTTTCTAGATGAATCCAAGAGCTTCCATTGATCATTATTTAAAGAGTGAATCAGGGAGGGTAAAGGGTTGGTGATCATTGTTGATGAGAGGTGAGATTAGAGTGTGAAAAGCAAGATTCTTCCATTGGCAATTTGATCTCAAACCTTCATTCTCTTCAATCTCCATTCATTTCTCCACCGCAAACCTATTATTCTGATCATTGTGAGTGAGTACATGCTGAGGTAGAAGAAGATCCATGGCAGTTTGAAGCTATCTTGAGGGAATTGCAAGAATTGCATTTTGCTGTCCAACTCGAGTTTCAAGCCTTGTTCATCATTTTTGTTGCATACAGAATCCATATTGGCCTCTAAGGATCAAACAAGGAAGGTTTCAAGCACTGAATTGCAAGGAAACGATAGCCTCCATTAAAGTGTAACAGGTTGGTGATCTTGCTCAAATCTCATAGTTTATGTGCATTCTATCATAGTGATAGGTGTAGAACTGTTAAGCTAGGGTAGAAGACCATTTTCTGAGAAATAGAGAGCAATTCGAGGAGTTACATAGCAGGGCATTGAATCTTTAATTGGCAAGAATAAGCTGGATCAAGAGCTTTAGATAGCATGTTATAGTTCATTGTGATGAGGGTAACATAAAGAACATAATCAGGACATTAGATTTGAGTTTTATCAATGTTGATACCAGAAGAAAATGGTGGAACCCTAGTTTTCTCGCATGCTGTTTGGATGATACAAGATGATTCAAGAGAAACTATGAACATGGTTGGATTCCTGGTGTTAAGTAGAGTAATTTCAGTCTTTGGATCGTGGCAAACCATGGAGAATTGAGAGAGAAAGAAAGACTGGAAGTTTCCTGCATGAGAACTCGTGTTGCTGCAAAACCCTAATCCGTTTGGGACGATGAACCAGGGCCATTGGATGGGGGTCAAATGCTTGACTGGAGACTCCATCGTATGGTCACGATTAAAAGAGAAAAACGGAGGGAAAATTTGAAAACCAAAACGCGGTCGTTTGGTTAAGTGAGGCGCGTCTGGGCTTACTGAGTCCACTGCTATTTGCACCCCACTTTACTCTGGCCCATTGAAGTTTCAACTGCGCGCATGTGCTATTTTCACCCCCTCCCTCATTTTCATTATTTTATATTTTTGTTTTCTTTTATATTTTTAGTGAACTTTGATAATTCATAAAAAATTGATAAATAATGATTTTTTGTTCTTTCTTTTTGCTATGTTTAGATAATAATGTGTAGAAAATTATAAAAATAAAAATAGGATTTTATTTTTAATGTAGAATTTTTGGTGATATTTTCTTTTAAATAGTGCATTTATTTTCTTTTAGTTGATATCTCATTTTCTATGAATTGTTTTAGGACTTTCCCTCAGGGTTTTTGAGCCATTCTTTTTGGCATAGTTAGATGTTGAATCCTAGTATTCCCTGGATTTATTACTAGATTTGTAGATTAAAATTTGATGTAGTTTGATTGTTTGACATTTAGGTGTTCAAATTAGGGTTTTAGGTTGTATAGGTAGACTTGAACAATTTTATTTTGGGGTCTATAGGCCAAATTAGTGTATGGGGAATGCATGGGTTAAGGGTAAGTATGTATAGAATCCCCTAGAATTTTGCTAGAATATTGTATGGTGTTTTAGTATTTTTCATTGATTTTTGAATGTATGGATAGTATGTGTGTTGCTTAAAGGCATAAGTTGTATTGTTGTGTTTTCTTTCCTTCTCTTTTGAGTGTGTGAGCCTTGAAGATTGAGTTGAAGACCTTGTGGATCATCATGGAAGCTTTGAAGACCTTTCAGAGGAGTTTAGCATAGCTTTTGCTTGTTTTGTTTATAGGTTGATAGATGCATAAGCAGAGCCCTAGATAGAATACTTGGTTCAATAAACAAGGAGTGTCTTGTTCACCTCCTTTCTTCTCTGTGACCTAGAGTCCCTTAAGGGTATTCACCTCTCTCCCTTGGAGGGATTAGTGACCTTGCCCTATAAGGTAGAACTTTGAGAGAGCCTTTCTTTTGATGTTAAGTTCTCAATGGCATCCTTTGGAAGTCAGTGGGCACTGCAACATCCTCACCTCATCTTGTTGACTGAATCTTGTTTGCTGGAGCATTGGAGCCATTGAAGATAGAAGCTGAGGCCTTGAAGAGGATGATTCCTTGAAAATTAGTGAAGTCTGAAGACTCTGTGAAGATCAAGTTGATGCCTGAAGATCCCTGAAGATAGTGAAGCCTGAAGGTAGAGCTGATCAAAGGAGCTGAAGCTCAAGGGAGAAGATGAGTTGATACTCATGTTGTAGGGTTGATACCTGGAAAGCAAGTAATCTCTGAAGTCTGAAGACTGGGTTGCTGCTGGAGGAGCTGAGGCTTTCTTCTGTTTTCTTTGATGTATTGTGTGTTTTGTCTGATTTGTCTGTTGCATTAGACTAAGCCCATTTAGAATAAGTTCAGTCTAAGAGCATGAGTGCATCTGATTGTATTGTTACTGCCTGGCTTTGCTTGCGGGTATTCGGTAGAGCCCAGCTCCCTTGCCCATGTGTTTATTTTGCTTGATAGCATGATTTCATTTTCTGTCTGCATGATGGCAGTTTACTGTTTTGCTTGATAGCATGTTGTTTATTTCAGTATGATTACTGTTATTTCATGACTGGCTTGAGGTCGAGACGAGCTTGTGGAGGCTGAAGCCCCACACACATTTCCTCCCTCACTTGCATTGCATGCATTTTACCGTTAAAGCTGATGCTTTGGCCTGTGTTGGGTGTATCGTTGACATGATCCCTTAGGAATCTCATTTCCTCTGATGAGGACTTGATGATAGACTTTTAGGTTTAAACCTATGCATGACAACATCTAGGAGTTCCCTGTTCAAACTTCAACCATAGGATGAATCCATGGCATGATAACAGTAGGACTTGATAGTCTCCCTCCTAGTTGGGCCTGTCCTCTTCTCATCTCGAAACAGTTTAAGATACAGTAATCATGAATGATTTCTTTCGTAAGTTACGAGCCTTAAGCTATCTGAGAAAGGATTGTGGGAGAGTTTCTTTTCCACAGTCTGGATGTTTAGTATGGTACCCTTTGGGTGACATGCGACGCATTCACTCTCAGGTCATAGTCTCTAGTGCGGTCGAAATCGCAAATACAATAAAAAACACTTCTTTTAGGAGATAACCCGTAGTTTCCCGAACTACATTTGCTCTGATCTTTCATACCAGATGAAAGTACGTAGGCATAGGACGCGACGTCCTAGCGAGCAACCTTTCCCCCGTAGTTAGCCGAACTACGTTGACTCTGATTTCTCGTTCCAGACGGGAATACGTAGGCATAAAGCGCGACGCTTTGCCGAGTCATTTTTCTTTTCTTTTTCAGCCAGCCTTGATAGGTAGATAGATTATAACTAACCCGTCCAAGTAAACAAACAAGCGAGGATCCCGTCGAGTACGACGGACGTGAGGGGTGCTAATACCTTCCCCTTGCGTAACCGACTCCCGAACCCAGACAATGGTTGCGATGACCTTGTCTTACCCTTATTCGTCAGGTTTTTCCGATCGTTTCCTTTCCCGCTCTGAGGGATAAATAACGAAAGGTGGCGACTCTTCTGTCATGCCGACACCTTATTTTCGCGCAAGCGACAGTAAGGAATAAAACATCACAACAGTCTCAATGGACGAGTTGTTCATCCTTTTCTGTGCTTCACAAGGCCACCCTGTAAATGCTGTCCCTTTTATGATGAGGGCATTTACACGCATCAATCAGGACCCACACTCACCCATTTTAATAGGAGGCCTAGTCACCATGATCGCCCATGAAATTGGTCTGAGGTATTACCTGAACAAAGCCGTCCGTTTCGGCAACCTCAGAGCAATGGACATCCAGTTCTGCTTCAACCGACGCATTCTAGGTACCTTAGGACCAGGAGCCTACGAATACCTCATAGCTGATCAACTTGTCCACCTTTTCACATTGCCCAACCATGAGCTAACCAATATCCATAACAAAGATAATTGGCTTTATGAATTGGACGAGCCTATGGGACCTCCATCACCTCACTCCACACCCCAGGCTTATATGTATGACAGTGATCAAATCTTAGAAGCACATGACTATTTGTACTACCAAGACTATGAGTTCGAAGTAGAGATCGATCTTGAGACCCCTCCTAACTACCATAATTTTCCTGACCCCACGCCTGAACAAAACACAGATAAGTTAGACACTGTTCTGAAAACTGTAGACGACCTCAAGTTGGAAGTAACCACTGTCAAAGATGAATTAACACAGCTTCATATGGATTTCGTTACCTTCATGGACTTGGTTAGCGACCAATTTAATGTCGTTCTTCAGCAGGTCAACAATTTGAAGAAACCAACAGAGTGATCTTCTAGTTTTTGCTTTAATTTACGTTTACTGCATTTTACATTGTTCGACATTAGTTCATTTTGCAACTATTTACTTTTTTGATATTGTACTACCGCACACTCATTTTTCGATTTAATGTTATTTTCATTTCAGTACTTCCATTACTTATGTTTCCTGTTCAATTTTAGTTTGTCATTATTCCATTATAAGTCATATTACCATAGTTACCACTGTTAAAACACCCCACAAGCAAAATTCTGCAATTCTGCAGACTTTGCTGATGTGACGGTCGTCACACTCCCACCACAGTCGTCACGCGTGTTACGACCGTCACAGACCCCTGACGGTCGTCATGCAGAAAAAAACCCCAATTCTGTTTTAAACAGAGCTGCGCCCCTCCCCTTTCCCCCCCCCCCCCCCCTAATTTCCCACTCTCCCACTATCAAAACCCTATCAAAACCCTCAGAATCCCCCATAAACCATCCACCATTTTCAACCTCCCATTAACCATTATACAATACCCACTGCACTCCCTCTCCTCACCATCCTCTGAAACCCCAAAATCTCAAACCTCTGCACTTCTCTCTCAACAATGGCCAGTGCAAACCCCGATTTCAGCAACATCGCCTTCTGCGAAGGAGAGGCCGGTGAACAGCAGCAGACGAACTTTCTCGCATTCCATCAACGGTCGCTTCAACCGACCCGGTATGCTCATCTGAATTCTCTGACGGAACTCGGGATTCTCGACGGCGTCATTTGGATGTTGCAGAGAGCCGGCATCTGGCATCTCTGCACCAATCCCCAACCCACCTACGAGCAACTCACTCAGGAGTTTCTCAGCTCTTTTGCCTACACAACATCATCCGGCGATGCCAACCAACTCCACGGTGCCGCCTGCTTCCGGATGTTCGGCACTGAATATCAGGTCCCCCAGGACCGCATCGCCGTCATCCTACAGTTCACTCACAGCGACGATGCTCACCGCCGCATCTCCGATCAGTTCTACCAAGAGGCCTTCCCTCTCTGGAATAGCCTGACTGGAACCACTTCAGACACCTGGGATACGCTGAACGCCACTCATATCCATAACCCAGCTATCCGCTACTTCCACCGCGTGTTGAGCAACACCATATTCGCTCGTGACAGTAACCATAAGGTCAACTCGAAGGATATGTTTTTCCTCCGCTGTGTGTTCGCTTCAGAGCTGGTTAACGCCGCCCCGTTTCTCTTGGCTCACATTCAGGCCAACTGCAACCGCGGCGCCAAACCTTTCTACTTCGGTGACATCATCACATCCATCGCCATAGGCCTCGGTCTTGGCGACCGCCTCCAGACACTCCGCCAGATGCTTCCGGTATTCCTGGACACCGACCACTGCCGCGCCTCCCACCTCATCAAGGCCCTCCGTGATGGTCAATATCATCCTGTAGTGCAAGGCCGCACTATCCAGAGCATCATCATGCCTTTCCGCACCCAGATGCATCCAGAGGACAGAGCCAACTGGCTCTTCGACACCGCTGCCCCTACTGCCCCAACATAAGACAACATCCCAGAGCCCAGGGACAAAGTTCAGGAATAGCTAGACAGAGCCGACCAGCCTGAGCCTTCTCACGCAGCTGCTGCCGCTGGCCCTTCCACGCGCCGCCGCCCCCGTCCTGCCACTGATGACACATCTGCGGCCCTCCTCCGCTGCATCGAGCAACAGAACCAGATGATGCTTATGATGGAGCAGCAGAACCGCAGGACTGAGGAATTTGAAGCTTGGCAAAGAGAGCAGACCGGCCAAATCCAGCAGTCTCTGCAGATGATGCACGATATCCATTCTGACATGGTTGACGAGATGGCGCACCTCACTGTGCGAGTCGACGGTCTCCGGGATTACATATTCCACATCGGGGCTCTGAACCTCGCCGCCCGTGACCCCCCAGCCAGAGGTCGAGGCAGAGATCGAGGACGAGGACGGGATTAGTAGTATTTTTGATTTTTGCCATTTTTTGTTGTTTTTTTCTGTATTTCCTTTGTATCTCCCTTCCGCATTCCTTCAAATCAGTGGGGACACTGATTGAGATAGTGTGGGAGCAGATCGTTATTTCCCTTTTCATTTCCCTTTCTCATGTTATTTCCCATTGTACTTGTTCTTTCGAATTTAAAGAAATTTTAATTTTCGGTTTCGGCAAATAAGCTCTTATATATATATTTACCTCCGTTACGTGAACTCCCCGCGTTTCATATGATTATATAAAGAAATCTTTAAGCATCACGAGGACACGCCAAAGTTCAATCAAGTATGGAAATCCCGAGAAGAAAATTTTAACAACTCCATTACCGTCCTGACACCTTAGACCTCCAGTTTATGCGAGTCTGTTTCACTACCTACACGTACCGAAGTTTCAAGCTCCTACTCAAACGTAGCCCCCAGTAGTTTATACAAGCAGTCAGCACCATCCTAAATGCTTCTAAACAATGAAACTGATGCAAATAAGTGTGTGTGATCTCTAACTCAAAATGAAAAATCATGAAGAAGAAAAGCCATATAGCCTGAGTATAGAGACATGTTCCTTCTAAGTTAGGTGCTCCTCACCCGAGCATTTAGCCCAACGGTACAGAAAGTCTTTGGAAATCAATAGCATAAGCTTATGTGCAAAGAAGAATCGAAATAGAAAAGAGATCATAGCCACTAACAGGTTGACTTTCCATGAAAGTATACGGATAACGGGCTTAATGTGACTGCGCCAGAACAAACCGGGTAAAACTTGTTGCAAGGAACTTGACGCCAAGCTGCAGTAGCATGATTGGAACTGGCTTGCATAAAAAGGAGGCCTTCGAAGACTTATAACTCAGTGTCACCACCGTATGTGTTTTGTTTCGATTTTTGTCTTGGCCTTCCTAACTTGTAATTTGAGAAAAACCTCTCGGAAGGGAGGAACGTGCCGCGTGTTTGCCACATTTTTCTAACTTTTACTTGAGGACAAGTAAAGATTCAAGTTTAGGGGAGTTTGATAACGCGAAAATATATCTATAAAATGACATGTGTTTTAACTAATGTTTGACCGGTTTCACTCCGAATTCGGGGCATTCCATGCTATTTGTCTAAGTATTATGCAGGTATTCGAAGAACATGTCCAAGAAAAGCAATATGAAGAAACAGAGCAAAAACAAGTGGAAAATGCATGAAAAACCAAGTGAAAACCAGCAGAAACGAGCTTGACTGATGTGACGACCGTCACACAGCTGTTACGACCGTCATGCGTGTGACGACCGTCACACCTCCATGACGACCGTCATGCAGCCAGAACGTGCAGAATGAAGTCACGTGCAAATTTCTCCCCTCAAAAACCAAAAGTGTGGCCACTAACTCCTATTTTTCGGCCTCAAACCCACTTCCTGAAGGGATAACCGTTAGATACTCTCCCTCTATAAAAGGAAGAGGTTGGGACCTGAAAAGAGGGCCGCATTCAAGACAACGAAGTGCTGCCAATTCATCTTAAGAGCAACCTTTCCGTTATTCTATTCTTATTTGTTTCTCTTTTCCTTCTCTGCAATTCTTTGATATTTTGTAATTCCCATTTCCCTTGTACGATCAATTGGCACAAAGACCAGAGTCCTGCCAACATTGTGGAGGATCTGCCCAAAGGCCAATTGGAAAATTTACAGGTTTTCTATTTTAATTGTAATTTCAGTTTTCATTATGATGCATGTTATTAATTACTGTTTTTATTTATGTATTACCATTTCTATTTCCATGTCTAGCTAAACTACTGTAATCGATATGTAATAACAATTCAGACGGAATTTGATAATAATTGGCGTAGTCTTTCTCTTTTCAAAAACTCAGTTATGGTTTTAGTTTTTAATCAAAATTCTAAATAAATCTTTGTCACGACAGTGAGAAGCTATTTACGGTGGTTTTGCCACGACAGTGGGAAACCATATTAAGGTACGAACCAACAAGCGACAGCTGAGGCTAAGACCAGATAGTAAAAACTAGGCATTCGATTTAAAAACAGCGAAAGCGCTTTAAAAAGGATTAGAACTTAGAGATTTTCAAAAGGTAACTTTAACCCCGAACAGGATAGCGACAGCATACGTTCCGCCTTAGAGTTACGACTAGCGTCAACAACCATCGTGAGATAGTAGTCTTTAGATCACTATTTTCTTCTTAAACTATGTTTGAAAACACTTAATACGCCAATAAGTTGTCAAATCCCCGAAGAACAAAATTATTGCATATCGATTCATAAATTCATATCTTAAGTAAAAACCTTAGTTCCCTTTAGTTTACGCATTTATTCTGCCATTATTCAACTTGAAACTAAACCGACCTATCTAAACACCATAACACCTGATAATACTAGATTGATTACGAGTCCCTGTGGGATCGATATCTATTATTTCTACGCGATAGACTGTGCACTTGCAGTTAGATTTGTTAGAAATAGAAAGTCCCGATCAGTAGCCGGTGTGAGTTCGCTCCATCATCCTTTTGGTGGCGGGTCTGTCATCTTAGTGATGTCAGATTGTGCGAGTGTTTTGCTCTATCATCCTTTTGATGGTAGTTTCCGGTGTGAGTTCGCTCCATCATTCGTTTGGTGATGGGTCTGTCATTTTGTTGATGTCAGATTGTGCAAGTGTTTTCCTTTATCATCCCTTTGGTGGTGGTAGCCGGTGTGAGTTAGCTCCATCATCCTTATGGTGGTGTCTGTTGCACCCCAAAATTTGACCAACATTTCTTCACCTAGCTTATGTTTCATTTCATGCACATTAGCATTATAATTTGCATTTCATTGACATGTATGCAGGAGATCAAGAGGTATGACTACCAGTCAAGGGCTACAGAAGACTTTGAAGCTAGCTGGGAGGCTTATTCAAGGGCTCAAGGGTTGATATCCTTGTCAGAGAAGTTGAAAGATCCTCAGAAAGAGTGGTTGAAACCAAGAAGGTGTGTCTCCTAACTTAAGAGTTGTGGAAAGCCATCAGATGATTCTGAAGGCATGAGGATGGACTGGAGGTCTTGAGAGAGCTTATAAGAAGCGTTGAAGATCACTTTGAGGCTTAGAAAGGTCATTGTGCAAGATTAAGAAGGCTCAGCCATGAGTGGTGCAGCTAGGCTTTGACTGGGTCAACCCTAAGTCAACTGATGATTTGAAGAAGGTTGAGACCTAATTCAAGAGCCATGTGATCATGGATTGGTACATTGAGATGTTCTAAGGATGATTCCAAGGTTAACTCATCATGATTGAAGAGTTTGAGAAGTTTCAGGTTAGGGTTTCTAAGACTTGACAGTGTAAAATCCCCTAGCTTGACCCCTGACTGCTAGGCCATTTAACTCAAGATATGATCTTCATATCATCTTGACCCCAACATGATTATTGTAGGGTATGGTCTTAGTTTAAACTGAGTACTAGAAGTCCTTGATAGGGTTTATAGAACTCAAGTTATGAGCCAGACAAGTTACAAGTCATCTGAGGCATGTGAATTTGGAGCTTGAAAGTTACCCAACTTGCATGACACTTTTGCCCTAGAAGGATGATTCCTATGAACTTTTGGTAAACATGAATGTTGTTCTTTATTCTATTAGCTTTATAAATAGTGCTAGAAGTCCATGATTGTATTTGTAGAACTCAAGTTATGGCTTTGACAAGTCAAGGGTATTTTGGGTATTTGGACATTACAGGTCATTTTGAATTATAGGTCAAGTTCACTATCTTGCAAGCTTCAAATGAAGTTCTGTTCAACATGAAAGTTTCTCAAAATGATGTTTTTAGCTTGGCCAAGTATCAAGAGCCCATTGATATGGATTATATCAAGCATTGGTTGATTAAAATTCACATAAAGGCCATTTTAATGAATTAAAAGGTGAAAATTCAAAACAATTGGTAATTCAATGATTTCAAGTCAAATTTGTACTCATTTTGATTGGAAATGATATTCTAAACACTTTGGCATTATTAGAATTTTCATTTGGGGCTTGGTTCATGGTGTTCCAATTTGTGACTTCATGAATAAGCTACATATCCCAAAATCATACCATTAAGCTCCAAACCAACTTTCACAAGCCAAAGTCCAAACCTTACCTTGGGATCCAAGCCTAAGGAGTACTTAAGTGATCTACTCCAAACCAAAAGAAAAAAAACTCCTCACAATTTTCATTTTTCATTTTCAAGAATTCTCTCAGTCTCTCAATTTTCTTCATTCTCCAAACCCTCACCCATAGCTCCTTGTCATTGGATCCATTGATTTTTCATTGAAATCAATGGAATCTTGAGCATAAACCTCCACTCATCATCATTATCGGATCATGTTTCGTAGTCAATTTTCGTGCAAATTGAAGTTGGATATTGGAGTGTAAGTTGGAAGCACTTATTCGGAGCAATTCGGATTCGAAGTGTTCGATCTTCATCTTCTTGCAAGAATTATTGTGGATCTTGAAGTTTTCCATATAATCTTATTCGGATCTTTGCAAATTCACTTGATCAATGATCACCGGATCAAATCACCGATCCGTAGGTTGGTTTTCCAATTTAATTTAACCATTTGATTGTTGTTTTTTAATGGCATTAAAATTCTGTTTTGTGTGCTGTTTGATTTTAATTCATATAAAATAGAACAAATGCTTAGAAAAATATGAAAAAATTCTGGGATGATCCTCATCATGTCTATGATCTTTGTGCGCTATTGGATTTTAGTTTCTTTTAATTTTCAATTTGATTTCGTTTTTCTCCTTTAGTTGGATAATAAAATGTCAAAAACTGCATAGTTTCTTGCCGATTTTGGTTCTGGAGTTTGGTATAGAATTTGGACTTAATTCTTTGCTAGTTTGTTATAGACATATTAAGGAACTCCCAAAAAATTTTAGGTTAATTTTTAGGTAGCTTTAGGTTCTGTTTTAAACTAGATCTTTAGAGGCTTCCCCACTTGATTTCCCTTTTGACCATTTTTGGTGTGTGATTTCTTTAGTGCCTTTAAGCATAGTTTTAGGCTCTGGTTTTTCTACTATAGATATCTAACATGCTTAGGTTCCCCTAGAAATTTTCTTAGGATTTTAGAATTAGTTTTGGTTTTTTATATTGAATTAATACTTAGGCTAGTCTTAACATGTTCATAACATAGCCTTTCCTTTTGATTGATTTCATTGATGACTTTTAGCATGGGATAAAATTTTCATTCCTTTTGATTGTTGTTATATACATATTAAGGTTGCCTTGTGATTTTTATCATGATTTTTAAATTATTTTAAAAATTCTTTTAGTATAGTTGTTTAGGAGTGATTTTTAGTGGATCTCTTTAGTGATACCTTTCAACTTAGGATTTTATTGGAGGACTTAGAGATTGAATTAGGTCCTGATTTTTTAACTACAGGTTATTAGTGAATGCATTTTCCCATAGAAAAATAATCAGATTTTTAGAATGTGTTTTGGTATTTTTGATAGAATATTCTACTTGTTTGTTCATTTGGTGTTTCAATTTTGGTGATTGATGTGGAATGGACTCAAAGTTGGGCTTCCTTGCATAGTGGGCTTCTGGATCTCATTGGAAGATATCATGGACTTGATGAAGCTTGTGTGAAGTCGCTAGTGGATCTTGGATTGGAGTTTTTCCTTCCTTTTTGTTAGCTTTCTGTAGCTTAGGAAATTAGGGCTTTAGGAGAGAGCTTTAGAAATAGATATTTCTTCAAGTAATGGTTGGTTTTGTTCCCATTCCATTCTCATCCTATGATTCAAAGTCCTCATTTTAAAGTCTCATCTCTCCTTTGGAGGGATGTGTGACATTTACAATGAGTAGAACTTTTGAGGATGCCTTTCTCTGATGACTGGTTGAGTGTCAGATAGGATTCCTTTGGTTTCCTGTCAGCTTCCCATTATCAAACAATCATCTTATTGATTCTCTTCATTCTTAGTGGAGCCTATTGAAGGTTGAAGCTTGACGATGGAGTACCCTTCATTCTATTGAAGATGATAGACTTGAAGAACAGTTACAGACTAAGGAGTGAACTGCTGTCAGAAGATTGCTTTGCTGTGAGGCTGTGGAAGCTGTTGATTTGCTTTCATTCCTGTCTGTTTGCTTTCTGTGCAACTGTATTGGTGTGACTTGTTTGATTTGCTTGATGCATTAGAATACGTTTATATTTAGATTGTGTTAAGCTAGGAGCATGATTGCACTAGAGGTTGAGTTGCTCCCTCTGCTTGTATTTTTACTGTATGTCTTTGCTTGCGGGTATTCGGTAGAGCCCTGCTCCCTTGCCTATGTGGTTTGTGATTTGCTTGATGGCATTTTATTTTCCTTTATGATTGCAGTTATTCATACTTGGCTTGAGGTTGAGATGAGCTTGTGGAGGATGATGCCCCACACACATTTCCTCCCTCACTTGCATTGCATGCATTTTACAGTCGTTTACTGTTTACTATTTAAGTTGATGCTTTATCTAGTTCTGTTTATCATTGACATGATCCCCTAGGAATCTAACTTCCTTTGATAAGGAGGTGATGATTAGAACTTTAGGTTGAAACCTATGCATGATAATTTCAAGGAGTTCCCTGTTTCAAACCTCAACCATAGGATGAATCCTTGGCATGACAACAGTAGGACTTGATAGTCTCCCCGTAGTTGTCCCTCTCTCTTCTCATCTTGAAACAACAGTAAAAAATGTAATAAAGGCAAGTTGGTATAAGCGCGATACGAGCCTTAAGCTACTTGGGTAATGATAATTGAGCGGCCTCCTCTCAATCGTCTAGAATGTTCAGTATACTTCCTTTTGACGATATACGACACATTCGTTCCTAGGTCATAGTCTCTAGTGTTGTTCAAACTACAGACAACCATAAAAAACAGTTCTTCCATAAAATATAGAAAACAAACTTCAAACCTTTTTGCCCCGCGGGCCCATAATTCAAAGGAAGCTTTTCTGAAGAAAAGAGTGTCGTTAACTCCTACTTCTACAGGAAACGGTAACGCCTAAGTCTCCAAGGGTCGAGCTGCGTACACCAAACTGCTGAAACTGTTTGTTAACCCTACTCGAAAAACAGATGAATCTGAATCCCCGTAATCCGTATTATCCCGAACTACATAAGCTCTGATCTCTCATAACTATTGAGAGTACTTAGGCACAATACTGACGTATTGGCGAGCCACCTTCCCCGTAACCCGTAGTTAGTCAAACTATGTTGACTCTGATTTCTCATTCTCTGATGAGAATACGTAGGCATAAAGCGCGATGCTTTGCCGAGTCATTTTCTTTTCTTTTCAGACCAGCCTTGATAGGTAGATAGTTAAATAAACCCGTCAAATAAACACAACAAGCATGGACCCCATCGAGTACGATGGACGTGAGGGGTGTTAATACCTTCCCCTTGCATAACCGACTCCCGAACCCAGACAATGGTTGTGATGACGTTGTCTTATACCTTTTCATCAGGTTTTTCTGATCGTTTCCTTTCCCTTTCCGAGGGATAAATAACGAAAGGTGGCGACTCTTCTATTTTGCCGGCACCTTATTTTCGTGGTAGCAACAGCTGACGACTCTGCTGGGGACTTGATAGTTTCCTGGGGATCCAACGTCCCTTATGCGAGTCAATCTGGGGATCCAACGTCCCTGCGAGAGTCAATCCTAGCGCTTGCATGTTTACCTGTTGGGTTGTGTTTATTTATCGCATTTTATTTGCCGCATTTTATTTTCAGTATGATATGATTATCTGTGTTGTTGTGGGAGGGGCATTCTGATGAGTGAGAAGCCAGACCCAGGCTTGAGAGCTACATAGTATTAGAAGGGGTTAGTGGAGGACGTGCTTGCTTTGCTTGCATCAGTTCCCATATAATCCACACTCAGACGAGGTTCTCTTTGATGACTTCCTATCAGTCCTTTGGACTCTAGGGGTTGCCGGATCTGAGGATTGTCGACTCTGGGAACCGATCATTTAGAACTCAGCTAAGTGAGGCCGCTTCAAGAGATGATGATGCCACACCTCCTGGGTATCGTATCATCGTTTCTTGAAAGTCTGTGACGCTGATGACCGCATAGGATGCCGAACTTGTGTTAGTTTAGGTCCATACCCGTGAGTGGGAGGGTTTTTGCAGGAAACTTGACTTCCAGCTTAACCGGTATTTTTGGTTTTCTCTCGTCAGAGCAGACTTATCTCGTCAGCAGCGCAACAGTAATCAGAGCTTTCTGGGGGCTGTGATCCCGTGTTTGCTGCATCTTGCATTGCATTTGCATAATCATCTTTGCATCATATTGCATATCATTCTCCAGCTAGTCAGAGCTCTTATCCAGCCTTTGTTTTGCGTAGAGGGTGATTCTCCGGTGTTTGGTCTGAGCAAGGGTTGATTGTTAGAAAACGGCCAAGGGGTTGAAGCAGATTGAGCAGAATCAAGCAGTGAAGTCAGTTGAAAGTTGTTAGTAGTTATGTCAGAGAGCAACTTCCAGTTTGTTGATACCTTGTCAGGTTTCACTGTGACGTCCAATCCTTTGTATGGTTCTATGCCTGATGAAGACTTTCTGCAAGTGAACAACCTTACTGCAACTCGACTTGTACAGCCTTCTGTTGAAGACTGAGATCTACATGAGCAGTTTGTTGTCCGAAGTGAACACTCTCCTTCTATTGATACCTCAGACTATCAGGGTGTTGTTTTCCCTGTGCCAAATTCCCAAAGAGAGGTCCCGATAGCAAAGACTGAAGACCCATTAGCCCTCGTGCATGCTAAAAGGTTTCGTGCGTTGGATGAAAGATTCAAAGCCCTGGAAGTTAAAGATGCTGTTAACCCCAATGCTGCAGACATGTGTCTGGTTTCTGGCCTAGTGTTACCTCCGAAGTTCAGAGCGCCGAGGTTTGAAAAGTACAAAGGAGATAGTTTCCCGAAGCAACATTTGGTGATGTTCTGCCGAAGAATGACTTCATTTGTGCACAACGACAAGTTGATGATTCACTCCTTTCAGGATAGTCTGATTGGGGCATCTCTGAGTTGGTATATGCATTTAGAGAGTAATCAGATCCGATCATGGGTGGATTTATCCAATGCTTTTCTGAAGCAGTATGACTACAATCTTGATGTAGCTCCTATTCGCATGCAGCTGCAAGAATTGTCTCAAGAGAACAATGAACCTTTCAGGAAGTATGTTCAGAGATGGAGAGAATTTGCTGCTAGAGTGCAACCACCGCTTCTAGACCGAGAGTTAAAAGGAATGTTCGTAAACTCCTTGCAGAGTCCGTACTTTGAAAGAATGCTTGGAGTTGCACAAAATTTCTCTGAATTGGTAAGGGCAGGAGAGCGCATCGAGTATGGTGTAAAGACTGGAAGAATTCAGAACCTTTCGAGCAGTCAGGTTGGTGAAACCGAATCTCTCTATAGCTTTCAAACTGAAGATGAAACTGTGGTCAATGCAATCATGACAGATGATGGGTATTCTCAAGACGAATCGGTGAAATCTGTTGGTTCTTCGTCTTCTCAGCGGTCAGTATCCTCTGTGTCTCGTTATTCTGGACAGACGATTGTGCCTAGGTGTCGCTACTGCGAAAATAAGGTGTCGGAAAAACAGAAGAGTCGCCACCTTTCGTTATTTATCCCTCAGAACGGGAAAGGAAAAGATTGGAAAAACATAACGAAAAGGTATAAGACAAGGTCATCGCAACCATTGTCTGGGTTCGGGAGTCGGTTACGCAAGGGGAAGGTATTAGCACCCCTCACGTCCATCGTACTCGATGGGATCCACGCTTGTTGTGTTTATCTGACAGGTTGGTTTTATCTATCTACCTATCAAGGATGGTCTGAAAAGAAAAGAAAATGACTCGGCAAAGCGTCGTGCTTTATGCCTACCTATTCTCATCAGAGAATGAGAAATCAGAGTCAATGTAGTTCGACTAACTACGGGTTACGGGGAAGGTGGCTCGCTAATACGTCAGTATTGTGCCTACGTACTCTCAACAGGTATGAGAGATCAGAGCTTACGTAGTTCGGGATAATACGGATTACGGGAATTCAGATTCATCTGTTTTTTCGAGTAGGGTTAACAAACAGTTCCAGCAGTTTGGTGTACGCAGCTCGACCCTTGGAGACTTAGGCGTTACCGTTTGCGGTAGAACTGGGAGTTAACGACACTCTTTTCTTCAGAAAAGCTTCCTTTGAATTATGGGCCCACGGGGCAAAAAGGTTTGAAGTTTGTTTTCTGTTTTTTACGGAAGAACTGCTTTTTATGAATGTTTGCAACCAATATCGCACTGGAGACTATGAGCTGAGAGTGAATGCGTCGTATCTCACCCAAAGGGTGCCATACTAAACATCCAAGCTGTCGAAAATAAACTCTCCGACAAACCTTTCTCAGATAGCTTAAGGCTCGTAACGTATGACATCAGTTAACCTTTATTACTGTAGTTTAATTTGTTTTGAGATGAGAAGAGAGAACGAACAGGTTCAACTAAGGGGAGACTATCAAGTCCTAATGTTGTCATGCCAAGGATTCATCCTATGGTTGAGGTTTGAAACAGGGAACTCCTAGAAGTTGTCATGCATAGGTTTCAACCTAAAGTTCTAATCATCACTTCCTTATCAAAGGAAGTGAGATTCCTAGGGGATCATGTCAATGATAAACAGAAAGAGATAAAGCATCAGCTTAAACAGTAAACAGATATATAGTAAACGACTGTAAAATGCATGCAATGCAAGTGAGGGAGGAAATGTGTGTGGGACATCAGCATCCACAAGCTCGTCTCGACCTCAAGACAATTATGAATAACTGCAATCATACAAAAGAAATAAAATAAAATGCCATCAAGCAAATCACAAATCACATCGGCAAGGGAGCTGAGCTCTACTGAATACCCGCAAGCAAAGCTATACAGTAACAATACAAGCAAAGGGAGCAGCTCAACCTCTAGTGAAATCATGCTCCAAGATTAAATCAATCTAAACATGAACTTATTCTAATGCATCAAGCAAATCAAACAAGTTACATCAATATAGTTGCACAGCAAGCAATTAGGAAAGAAAGCAGATCAACAGCTTCCACAGCAAAGCTCTCCTCTGACGGCAGTTCAGTCCTCAATCTGCTCTTCAAGTCCTTCATCTTCAATAGCAAGTGTCAACTTGCTTCTTCAAGCTTTCAATGCACCAAACACAAGTATCAACTTGTTCTCCAACTTCAAGCTTCTGCTCTTCACTTGATCTCAGCTTGATCTTCTTCACAAGTTTCAACTTGTTCTTCTTGGTCTTCAAGCTTCAGCTCCAATGGCAGTCTTCAAATATAGAGAAGTAACAACTTCTAGCATCTTCAATCTTCTAGCAAGGAACTCCATCCTCTAGAAAGGGAGAAAGATTCATCTAACAAGAGCAAGGTTTGGATAGTGGAAAGCAAAGTGACGACCAAAGGTCACCACTAAACACTCCACTATCAAAGAAAGGAACCCTCAAAGGTTCTACCAACTTGTGAAGAGCCACACATCCTACCAAAGGAGGGATGAGGCCTTCACAAGGGGACCTTACATCATAGGGAAGAATGGAAGTGATCAACACCTTACATGTTTATGAAAGAAGAGAATCTATCTAGAAGCTCTACTTACAAACCCTAATCTTAACACCTAAACAAAACTATTCCAAAGGAAAAGCAAACTTCAAGTCCAAGCTCCACCATGCATTCCTCAGAAGCCCACACAAGTCTTCAACATCAGCCAAGAGAAAGAGAGGCAAAACCCTAATCTAAGGGACCTAAAGAAATCATTCTAGTTGACTTAGCAAGTTAGGATCACCTAAAACCTAGTACTAAAGTTAATCCTAAATAAAATACTAAAACCAATTGTAAAATCCTACAAAAATAACTATGGGAACCTAAGTAAATCATGAATCTACGATACAAAATCCAGGGGTTGAATCATCCAAAAAGTCCTAGAAATAAATCCTAAACTACAAGGTACTAAGCTTAAACCCTAAAACTAGAGCACCTAAAGTTTCAACTTAAAAACACTACCTAATTTCATCACAAAAATGTGAGAAAAATCTAAGGGGAGCATACATGTCTAAACTAACTACACACAAAAAATCAGCTCAAGAATCATCATCAATTGCTCACACAAAAATCAGCAAACCAAGGTATCAACCTTAATGGAATTAATATCAATTAAAATGTAAAAAATGCACATAAAATCACAAATGCATGAATTTCTAATATTTTAATTTCCTAAAATCCTAGATTCAATCATGAATCAATGGAAAACAATTTGGAATTAATTGAGTTATTATTCTATTTTTTATGAATTATTTTTAAAACTATATGAAATGCACAAAATAAAAGAAATAAGAAAGAAATTAATAAAACTGGCGTGGCAAATAGCAAATCATTGCAGTTCATTTCAGGAATTGGGCCAATTGGGGGGTGTGGATATCACTCAGTGCACTAAGCCCAAACCAAACCAATTAATGAAATGGTGCGTTTCATTCAGAGTCCTCTCTTCAGAGTTTGAGAGCCAATCGTGGCCATCCATCCATTGCCTGAGTCAATTGTCAAACCCTCATCCAATGGCTCATGCTCATCGTCCCCAATTTCAAACTGATGGAGGGAAATAACTAGACGGTGGCCTGAGCTGCAGCGCCACCGTCCTCTCCGGTGAGGTGGTGTACCCAGGTCAATAAAAATACTGAAACAAATCATCATCCCACTCAATTTCTCATCCTGATCACGAATCCATCATCCAAATTCCCTAATTCCTTCTCTAAATCCAAACACGATAGAATTTTCAAAAATCCCTCAAATCTTGATCATCATGATTCTTAAAATTAATGACACTAATGGAAACTACACTCATCAGAGATCACATTCCACTATCCAAACATGAATAACACTCCAAGAATCATGAGAAATCCATCTCAACAGAAGTTGCACAACACCTATCATTGTCTCTAACCGTGTAATTAACCATCCTAAATCCATATAGATCATGAATATAACCTAACCACATAAAGATTTCTATCTAACACTGCCTTAATTAAGTATAATTTCAATTTTCACAAATCTGGTTTCAGATGAAGAACAAGTGCAGTTCTTGCTCGATTCCTCCTCCACAATGATCCAGATTCACTCTAAAACTCCTTCCAAAGCTAATGCAATCTTCAATTTCTCTTGGATTGGCCTTGAACTCAGAATACGATTTCAACTTGCAGCTGTGAAACTTCAACCTCACTCTCTGCTTCAGGGATCAATCTTCACCAAAAAAATGGCTGAACGCACTCTAATGTTTATATAGAACTCAATGGAAATGTCTAGAACTTTCTGTAACCTTCCATATGAGATTTTCAATTTCACTTTCTCCTTCAAAATACAATCCACACCAGTCACGATTCTGGCTCTCTTTGGGAATGAATATGCTTGGAAAATTCATCTCATGAGATATTGAATTGGTTTGTTATGATTATTTCCTTGTTTGCAAGCCAATGATTCATGTTGGTCATGTTGCTTCATCATGAAGAAATGAAATGAAATGGCATGAATTTGACCTCAAACCAAAATTCTAGCATTGCCAAAGTATCTAAAATGATCTTTCCATTCAAAATGACCTATTATTTTGCCTTGTTTGGACACAAAATGAATTATTTCAATTTTTTGGTCATTAATTCTCTTTAATTCTTCCTTTTTCAAAATTCCTTGAACCAAGTCTCTCCTTAAGCCATTTCAATGCCTCCTTGATGCATGGTCAATTTTAAAACCCCATTTTGAGCAACTTTCTATTTGAACGAAATTTCATTTGAGGTCCCTAAGTTGGTGAAAATGACCTATAATAAAAAATGACCTATAATCACAACTTCCCAAAATACCCTTGACTTGTCAAAGCCATAAATTAAGTTCTACAAATCCTATCAAGGACTTCTAGTACTCTCTAGAAAGTTAAGAGGATAAGGAACAACATTCATGTTTACCAAAAGTTCATAGGAATCATCCTTCTAAGGCACAAGTGTCATGCAAGTTGGGTAACTTTCAAGCTCCAAATTCACATACCTCAGATGACTTGTAACTTGTCAAAGCCATAACTTGAGTTCTACAAATCCTATCAAGGACTTATAGCACTCAAATTAAAGCTAAGACCATGCTATACAACAATCATGTTGGGGGCAAGATGAGATGACAATCACATCTTGAGCTAAAATTCCTTGAAGATAGGGGTCAAACTAGGGGATTTTACACCGTCAAGCCTTAGAAACCCTAGCCTGAAACTTCTCAAACTCTTCAATCATGATGAGCTAACCTTGGAATCATCCTTATAACATTTCAATGTATCCATCCATGGTCACATGGCTCTTGAATTAAGTCTCAACCTTCTTCAAATCCTCAGTTGACTTAGGGTTGACCCAGTCAAACCCTAGTTGCACCAATCATGGTTGAGGCTTCTTAATCTTGCAGAATGACCTGTCTAGATCTCAAAGTGATCTTCAACACATCTCATGAGCTCTCTCAAGACCTCAAGTCCATCTCCATGACCTCAGAATCATCTGATGGCTTCCCACAACTCTCAAGTTAGGAGACCTACACACTTGGCTTCAATCACTCTCTCTGAGGATCTTTTAACTTCTCTGACAAGGATATCAACCCTTGAGCACTTGAATAACCTACTTAGCTAGCTTCATAGTCTTGTATAGTTCTTAATTGGTAATCATACCTCTTGATGTCCTGCATACATGTGAATGAAATGCAAATGATAATGATAATGCTAATGTGAATGAAATGAAACACAAGCTAGGTAAAGAAATGTTGGGCAAATTTTGGGGTGCAACACTAGGGCACCACATCGGGAACCTTATGTCGCTCCTCTTGTAAATCCATGAGCCTGTGGCCGAGGTTATCAGAATCAGCGTCAGAATCAGAACCGACCTCGTAACAACTTGGAACGAAGGAATGCTCCTTCTCATCCGGTGCCTGTGCCGTATAGCCAGATTCTGCCACATTTGATTCAGAATTCTTTGGTGGAACCTAAAGCTCTTAAGCCCGTGCCAGAGCCTTACCCTCCTGGGTACAATCCCCATGCTCAGTGTGGATACCATGGTGGATCCCCGGGGCATTCAACTGAAGATTGCAAAGCTTTTCAGGCAAAAGTGCAACAGTTGATCGACAAAGGGTGCATTTCCTTTCCAAAAGGAGTTTTGGTTGTGCATGACAACCTCTCAGCTTTATGAGCTGGTAGATTCAGAGGGTTATTTCCAGAGGCCAGTGGTCCAGACAGGCAGACGTCCTCAGCATTGGCAGTCCTCAGACTTTTTATCATTTGCATTTGTAGTTTCCTTTCTGTTAGTTACTACTTGCTGTTAAACATTGTTTGTTTCGAATGGTAATATTGATAGAGTGACTATGCATTTTTCTGAATTAATCATGTCGCTGTCACTCATTTATTGCTTTGCACTGACACTTTCATTTTATTTACTCCACTTTATCACTATGATTAGCAAAGATTGGAGGGAGGATGACGAAATTGAATACTCATAACCGAGGATCGTATGCTTTCGGATAAAACCCTGCCTATGATGTACAGGCATTGTTTCAAATCCCCTAAACACTGGAGATATAAGGAGTTAGTCCCTCGTTAGCCACTTCAAGCCGAGAAGCAGGAGTTTCTTTCGCACTTTTAAACCCTCTCATCTTAACCCGGGGCAGGGTAGTCGTCAGTTAGCTTGACCGAGCGTTCAAGCCTTATAGAGGAGTGTCTCCATTCGAGGACCAATCACAGTTTATTCCTCTCAAGAGGTCGTACCTCGTCAACCGCAGTGGTTAAACCTCACCGATCAGGAGTGAGAAGGTTATAACCCTTTCGGAGCAAGCAAGACAACCAGTGTCACACGACTTGTTCCAAGCAAAAGAAAAAGTAAAAAAAGAGAGAGCCCGCTAAGTAAAAAGAAAAGAAAAGCTGGAAAGCAAATACTTAGGCAAAAACCAGGGCATCCCGCTAGACTTCAAAAGAAATCAGAAAGAACTCAAAAAGAGTCAGTCCAGGCAAAAATTAGGGAATCAAAAGAATAACATGAAAGGATCTCAACAGAAAAATCCTCAAACAAGGACAAAGTCGTGTGGATACAGACACCGAAAACAAAAGAGGAGTAATTGTCACTCCGAAAACCTTGTGAGTTCCTTAACCATTGTTCCTAACATTCCTCGAAGAGGGGAGCGCTTGTGCCAGGTTAACTGAACCTTAGGATCGGAGATCATCATGTAGAAGGGGTGGGTACGAATCATGGCTTGAGCCTAATATCCCTTGTTTCACGAACCGTGAACCCGACCACGATACAACCCTTAAAAGACCTAATTGAGGCAGGGTTTATTCTGAACGCGCATTACGATAAGGTTGAGTAACCTGACTCCTATATGATTTGGTAATCATATCCTTGTAGTGTTTTTCACTGATCAAATCAGCACTACGTTTGAACTGTTAGTTCATTCGTCACTCACTATCATGACACGTAAATGAGTGACAACATTTTTTTCAAAATCTGCATGAACACTACATTAAAATTACCATTCGTGAATAGACAATTTTAATTGCAGGTCAGTAGTTGATATGAAGGAATTCCAACAGGGAATAGTCAGTCAGGACTGAATCATTAGTAGTCTGGATCAAAGTGGGGTATACTGTGAAACCCTATGAATTTGGGGCAGGGACTTCCAGAGAGTTTGGAATCAGTTAGTCTGAGGATAAGTCCCAAAGTGTCGGTTGATTATGGGACAGTTTGTTCAAGAAGCAGTTGATCGGAAGTGAATCTTCTCGAGACCCAATCAGGGGCAGTTATCCAGAACTCCTGTGATTTGAGGGCAGATCCCTCAAGTGTTCAATCAGGGCAGGTTAAGTCGCTCCACTCTCGTTCAGGGGCAAGCTACTTCAGGAGTATATTGAAACCACCCATGCTGAGAGTTGGTTAGTTGAGGATGAATCCTTCCGTTGCACAGATACCAAGGCAAGCCATCTCGAGATCGCCTCGCGACAAGATGCTTTTTGTTCAGAATGAATTTTCCCAAGAGTCGGATTGGAGCAACATCCTTTTGGTGGTAGTAGCCAGTGTGAGTTCGCTCCATCATCCGTTTGGTACTGGGTCTGTCATCTTGTTGATGTCAGATTGTGCAAGTGTTTTGCTATATCATCAATTTGGTGGTGGTAGCTGGTGTGAGTTAGCTCCATCATACTTATGGTGGTGTGTCTATCATCTTGTTGACGTCAGATTGTGCGAGTGTTTTCTCTATCATCTTTTTGGTGGTAGTAGCCGGTGTGAGTTCGCTCCATCAGCCTTTTGGTGGTGGGTCTTTCAGCTTTTTGATATTAGATTGTGCGAGTTTTTGCAATATCATCTTTTGGTGGTAGTAGCCGGTGTGAATTTGCTCCGTCATCCTTTTGGTGGCGGGTCTGTCATCTTAGTGATGTCAGATTATGCTAGTGTTTTGCTCTATCATCCTTTTGGTGGTAGTAGCCGGTGTGAGTTTGCTTCATCATCCATTTGGTAGTGGGTGTGTCATCTTGTTGATGTCAGATTGTGCAAGTGTTTTGCTCTATCACCCCTTTGGTGGTGGTAGCTGGTGTGAGTTAGCTCCATCATCCTTATGGTGGTGTGTCTATCATCTTGTTGACGTCAGATTGTGCGAGTCTATTCTCTATCATCCTTTTGGTGGTAGTAGGTGGTGTAAGTTCGCTCCATCAGCCTTTTGGTGGTGGGTCTTTCAGCTTTTTGATGTCAAATTGTGCGAGTTTTTGCAATATCATCTTTTGGTGGTAGTAGCCGGTGTGAATTCGCTCTGTCATCCTTTTGCTGGTGGGTCTGTCATCTTAGTGATGTCAGATTGTGCGAGTGTTTTGCTCTATCGTCCTTTTGGTAGTAGTGGTCGGTGTGAGATCGCTCCATCATCCGTTTGGTAGCGGGTCTGTCATCTTGTTGATGTCAGATTGTGCATGTGTTTTGCTTTATCATCAATTTGGTGGTGGTAGCTCCATCATCCTTATGGTGGTGTGTCTATCATCTTGTTGACGTCAGATTGTGCGAGTGTTTTCTCTATCATACTTTTGGTGGTAGTAGCCGGTGTGAGTTCGCTCCATCAGCCTTTTGGTGGTGGGTCTTTCAGCTTTTTGATGTCAGATTGTGCGAGTTTTTGCAATATCATCTTTTGGTGGTAGTAGCCGGTGTGAATTCGCTCTGTCATCCTTTTGGTGGCAGGTGTGGCATCTTAGTGATGTCAGATTG
The DNA here is from genome assembly GCA_963859935.3 of Lathyrus sativus. Taxonomy (NCBI): domain Eukaryota; kingdom Viridiplantae; phylum Streptophyta; class Magnoliopsida; order Fabales; family Fabaceae; genus Lathyrus; species Lathyrus sativus. Next base: position 234,557,900 of record OZ012738.1, read on the forward strand.
TGCGAGTGTTTTGCTCTATCATCCTTTTAGTGGTAGTAGCCGGTGTGAGTTCGCTCCATCATCCGTTTGGTAGTTGGTCTTTCAGCTTTTTGATATCAGATTGTGCAAGTGTTTTGCTCTATCATCCCTTTAGTGGTGGTAGCTGGTTTGAGTTAGCTCTGTCATCCTTTTGTTGTCGGGTCTGTCATCTTAGTGATGTCAAATTGTGCGAGTATTTTCTCTATCATCCTTTTGGTGGTAGTAGCCGGTGTGAGTTTGCCCCATCAGCCTTTTGGTGGTGGGTCTTTCAGCTTTTTGATGTCAGATTGTGCGAGTTTTCGCAATATCATCTTTTGGTGGTAGTAGCCGGTGTGAATTCGCTCTATCATCCTTTTGGTGGTAGTAGCCGGTGTGAATTCGCTCTATCATCCTTTTGGTGGCGGGTCTGTCATCTTAGTGATGTCAAATTGTGCGAGTGTTTTGCTCTATCATCCTTTTCGTGGTAGTAGCCGGTGTGAGTTCGCTCCATCATCCGTTTGGTACTGGGTCTGTCATCTTGTTAATGTCAGATTGTGCAAGTGTTTTGCTCTATCATCAATTTGGCGGTGGTAGCTGGTGTGAGTTAGCTCCATCATACTTATGTTGGTTTGTCTATCATCTTGTTGACGTCAGGTTGTGCGAGTGTTTTCTCTATCATCCTTTTGGTGGTAGTAGCCGGTGTGAGTTCGCTCCATCAGCCTTTTGGTGGTGGGTCTTTCAGCTTTTTGATGTCAGATTGTGCAAGTTTTTGCAATATCATCTTTTGGTGGTAGTAGCCGGAGTGAATTCGCTCCGTCATCTTTTTGGTGGCGGGTCTGTCATCTTAGTGATGTCAGATTGTGAGAGTGTTTTGCTCTATCATCCTTTTGGTGGTAGTAGCCGGTGTGAGTTTGCTCCATCATCCGTTTGGTAGTGGGTCTGTCATCTTGTTAATGTCAGATTATGCAAGTGTTTTGCTCTATCATCCCTTTGGTCGTGGTAGCTGGTTTGAGTTAGCTCCATCATCCTTATGGTGGTGTGTCTATCATCTTGTTGACGTCAAATTGTGCGAGTGTTTTCTCTATCATCCTTTTGGTGGTAGTAGCCGGTGTGAGTTTGCTCCATCAGCCTTTTGGTGGTGGGTCTTTCAGCTTTTTGATGTCAGATTATGCGAGTTTTTGCAATATCATCTTTTGGTGGTAGTAGCCGGTGTGAATTCGCTCCGTCATCCTTTTGGTGGCGGGTCTGTCATCTCAGTGATGTCAGATTATGCTAGTGTTTTGCTCTATCATCCTTTTGGTGGTAGTAGCCGGTGTGAGTTTGCTTCATCATCCGTTTGGTAGTGGGTGTGTCATCTTGTTGACGTCAGATTGTGCGAGTGTATTTGTCGCTTACGCGAAAATAAGGTGCCGGCACAACATAAGAGTTGCCACCTTTCATTATTTATCCCTCAGAACGGGAAAGGACACGATCGGAAAAACCTGACGAAAAAAGGGTAAGACAAGGTCATCGCAACCATTGTCTGGGTTCGGGAGTCGGTTACGCAAGGGGAAGGTATTAGCACCCCTCACGTCCGTCGTACTCGACGGGATCCACGCTTGTTTGGTTTGTCTACGGGTGAAAAACAATCTGTCTACGACTGCTAAATCTAAATGGAAAGAAATTGACTTGATAAAGCGTCACACTCTATGCCTACGTATTCTCATCAGAGAATGTGAAATCAGAGTCAACGTAGTTCGGGAAACGACGGGGAAGTTGCTCGGCAAGACGTCGCGTCTTGGGCCTACGCATTCTCGCCAGAGAAATCAGAGCATGACGTAGTTCAGGCTAACTACGGCTAGACAGGGGTGTTCTCGGTCACACGGGGGTGAGAGATTAAGCTGACGATACTAGTGTACGCATTCTAGCAGTTAGGTGGACGCTGCTCGACCATTGGAGACTTAGGCGTACCTGTTTGCGGTAGAACGGACGTAGTATGTCGGGTTTAAAGGTATGGGAACCTACGGGAACTAGAACTACGGTCTGGTCTCAAATGCACTCGGGCAAGAGAAAAGGATAGCATCAGTCGTCAGCGGGAAAGTCTCGATCGCACAGCAGCGAGAGAGCAAAAGGTTATTTGTTAGTGTGCTCGCTAGGACATCGCATCCTATGCCTACATATTCTCATCAGAGAAAGTCAGAGCAGCTGTAGTTCAGCCTACAACTAAGGGGAAAAGTGGCCGCCAATACGTCAGTATTGTGCCCACGGGGAAGTTTGCTCGCCAATACATCAGTATTGTGCCTACGTATTCTCGTCAGAGAAATCAGAGCACGACGTAGTTCGGGTACTTCGGAGACCACAGCACAAATCTCATTTTATTAATATTCGGAAAGTTAAAATGATAGAGTACAGGAAAATAAACTCCTAAAAAATCATATCCATCTAACATGGAAAATCTAATGAAAAATAGTCCCCTAACAAGTGGACTTTTAATTCTACCTCTAAAAAGGCGTAAAAGAAACTCCTAAAAGAAAATATATCCTAAAAAGAAAATATTAAAATACTATCATTTTTATATTTTTCATTCCACTATATTCTCCATTTTTTTCTATTACATACTCTTTTTCTTTTAAAAAATCTAAGCAAATGCATATAAAAGAAAATAAGGAAAAAATGAGAAAAAACAAAGGGGGGTGCATCAGCGGTTCTGGGGTATACTTCAGCAAAAGATACAAGAAACTGGGCCCAACCCAGCAAAAATGTACAGAAACGGGGAGGGGGAAGAAAAACAAACCAGGGGGTGTTGATCAGCAATGCAAATAGGGCCCAGCCCATTTACCAAGCACATACAAACGGGGCGGGGGGGGGGGGGGGGGGGACGAAAATAGAGGGTTGGATCAGCAAACGGGGCCAATGGGCCTACGAGCCCAATTTCCTTGACAGCCACACAACTCTTCAGGAAAAACCCTAATCTCAATTTCTCATACCTTCTGTGCACTGTTCATCTCGCCACTTCCCTTCTCAGCCTCTCTCTCTCTCTCTCTCTCTCTCTCTCGTTTCCTCTCCGTTCAAACCTCTGTCTCAACCTCTCTTTCTTCCGTCGTCACTTCCAATCTCACCCTCCTCCCTTCATCAATCTTATTCATCTCCCGCTTCCACTTTAAACACCACAAACCCCTCGGATGAAGCGTCTGACGAATAGATTTGAAGGTTGTTGAAGATTCGAGCACGAAAGACTTCTGAAGTGAGTTGAAGGTTTGTGGATCTGGAAACAGATGACAAACTGATGAAGACGGATACGCTGAGTGTTGATTGTCCTTGGATGTTGTTGCGATGAACAACGATGAAGGTAGATCTGGAGACTTGGCTCGTGATTCTGGACTCGTGCGAAAACGGTGGCCTCAGATCGTGACGTTGAAAGGTTTCTGGGCGAAGATCTCTGAAGAACGAAGTTTGGATCGATAATGATTCTCGATGAAGAGCGGATGAACACTAACAGCAATTTGAGGATCACCGAAGGTTCTATGCAGATCGTTGGAAGCTCTGATGAGGTTTGTTGATGGTTAATGAACTATGACGAAATCTGGAAATTATGTGGATGTGTTCTTGATGTTGAAGATTTTGAATCAAGATCTGGAAAAATGTCAGTGATGAAAGCTCGAACAACGTCTGGAAAACGAAGAACGGTTATGAAGGTTGGTTGAGGAATTCTGGGAAGATGATGATCGGAGGGTTTTCTGGAAAAGCTTGTTGAAGGATCTTGATCGTGATGAACGCTCTTGAGGATCTTCACGAAGAAGATGAAGATCTTGAGTTTCTGGAGAAAAAACTAGAAGATTTGACAAACGCGATGAATATCGATGGTGATTCCGGCGTGAGATGCAGTTTTCGATGGAGTTTTGGCCGTGGGGACCGCCGTGTGATTTCACCGGCGGGAAACTCCGGCGTTTGCATGGACTCCGGCGAGGTCTCCGGTGAGGGCGTGGTGAGTGGGACACGTGGCGTTGCTGCATGTGGGGATCAGTGTGAGTGGGACGCGTGTGGAGGCGGAAGTGAGAGGGGGAGCCACGTGGGGTGGCATGCAGAGGGAGGTGGTGGATTGTATGGGCGAAACATGGCGTGAAGAGGGGTGAGGTGGGGCTCCCTCAGAGTGGAACGTGGCAATGGAGTGGAAGCTCAGAGATTGAAACATGGCGCTAGAAGGAGAGAGAGAACGTGGTAAAAAAATGAAGGGGGAAGTGGAAAATACGCACGCGTGGCTACTTTATATGCTGACACATGGACTGATTGGGACTGCGCCTCCATAAGACACTTGGCCCACGAAATTAATGGACTGATTAAAAGCAAATGACCCTAATTAATACTCGATTAACACATGATTAATGAATTAAAACCTAATTAAAAATCCCCACTAATGCTAAACGAAAATTAACCCTGCACTTAAAGTCTAATTACAATTAAAACTATTCTAAACTTATTTAAACCTAATAAACTCTAATTAACATCTAAACAAATGATTAAGATCTAATTAATCTCTATTAATTTCTAATTAAATCTAAAAAAGAGGATTAACCTATAAAACTCTATTAATTTCTATTTAAAAAATCCTAATAAAAGAATATCCTATTAAAACTCATTCTAAAAAATCTACTTAATATCTAAAAAACAAGAATTATTCTATTAAAACTTATTATTTAAAAATGATTAAAGAAATTCCTAAAAAAAAAAAGAATTAACTAAACTATTTAAAAAACATTAATATCTATTAAAAAATATCTAACTAACACCTAGAAAAATCAATTAAATCCCTAAAAATTCTAGAAAAAGGGGGAAAAATCTAAAAAATACGAGGAAGTCGATTAAATCGATCAGCGACTATATCGAAATAAACGGTAAAAATTCGGACACCGAGATGTCCTCAACAACAACAGCGAGAGCTGAAAACACCGGGACGAGCACCGATTCTCACAATACGTCCTCGTATTGGCCCGAAATGCCTGAAGCGCGATCAGAGGGCTGTGATCCCGACAAAGTCAACCTGACTGGAAAAAATGCAATGTACGCAGTATGCAAATGCAAAATGAAATGAGTCGAAACATGAGCGAAATTGCGATAAGTAGTTGGTCAAATTTTGGGGTGCAACAACTGCCCCTATTCAAACGGCATGGACCTGAAGGGTTGAAGAGCGAACGGCTTTCAAACATTCAAAGGTAGAAGACGGTTGAATACCATAGAACCCGAAAATTTGCCAACTACACAAGTACACGGTACTCTGGTGGGAACAAATCTTCGGAAGCTGAAATCATAGCTGCAGGGCAACTAGCTGGAGAAATACTGATTTGAACCTCCGTCAGGATGATTCTCTAATTCTGCTGATGTCCTTGCGTCCTCAAATCATCTAGGGATCACTGATTACACGGTAACGGGTGATTTGCTAACCTCACAGGTAAACGATACCCTGATTGGTAGGAACATCTTCAAAACTGAGCATGGCAGTTGCACGGCAACTCTACTGGGGGATTGGTCACATGGTAACCGGGGAAAAGTCTGATTTCAAATCTCCGTCAGGATGATCATCTGATTTTGCTATAAATATTCGTCCTCAATTCATCAAGGGGTCGCTAGTCACTCGGTAACCGGCAATACATGGTTGATTATGCCATCAGACATTCTGTGTCATAGCAGAAGAATTCCTCGGGACTCATCAGGTCATCAATCATGTTGATCATGCCATCGGGCATTCAAAGAACTTTCGGGCATCAGTCGGGCTTCGTCAGTAGGTCGAGGACAGAATTCTTGGTCAATCATGAGCCAAATAAGGATATGCAATATTTTGCCATCAGGCACTCCGCATCAGCTAAGAGAATTGCTTCCTTAATACGGTTGGACTTCATCAGCAAGTCTGGGGGGAAATTTCAACTTCGCTGTTCAGGAACCTGCTGGGGATGACACACCTCCGCTGGGGATTCTGGAGAACTATCAAGTAACTCTGCTTCGGGGATCCAGAAATCATTCGGGATGAATCAACTCTGCTGAGGACTTCAAGAATCATCTTGGACAAATAACTCCGCGGGATCTTCAAGAATCACCCTGAACCAATGGCTCTGCTGGAGATTTCAGGAATCATCCTGAGCAAACACTCTGCCGGGGACTCTAAGTATCAACTTGAGCAACCCACTCTGGCGACTGCACTGGGGTTTTAAGAATCATCTTAAGCAAGCGACCTCGCTGGGGAATTCAAGAATCATCTTGAGCAAGAAGACATCGCTGGGGACTTCAAGAATCATCTTGAGCAATCAATTATATGGAGAAACATCTTCAAAACAAGAACGGTGGCGACCTGGCTCATGTTTCGTATGCATATGCTTTGATAATGACGTAATGCTCCACACGGTGGAAATGCTACGCGTTTTCAAGGTAAATGCTATGCAATCATGCAACATGCTATGGCCCCATCAGCAAAATAAATGCTGAAGGGAGAATCCTCCTGTCAAGGAGAAAGAAACACACCAATCTCAATTGGACTCCGCCTGGGGAAACGAACTTCAGCTGACTGATACAGGGGAACGAAGCTCTACGAGAACCTGAACCTGCTCATCTGGGTATTCAAACCACAACCGCTGAGGAAAACGATATCAATCGCAGAAATAAACTACGCGGCCTTCGCGACTAAACTTTCCTGGAGATGCCGACTCCGATGGGGAAATACAGCATCAGCTACTCAACACTCTACTGGGGGAAAACCAATCATGGCCTCAACGGCTTCCAAGGACTCAGCTCTCTTGGGAACTGCGAACTCGGCTGCGGAAGAAGGAATCATCCTGCTTACCGGGGAAAATACAACTCTGTGGGGAATCTCAATTCCGATGGAGACTTCAGTCTGGCACTATCAACTACTACACACTTCATTGTATGACTCAGCTGGGGAGATGACGGTCCTTCAGGATGCATCTGATTGGGGAGAGAATCTTCTCTGCTTGGGGATACATATCAATGCTCCTGGTCCCGCGTTCAGACTCTGCGGGGAGATGCTGCTACACTCTATCGGGGATATCAATCCTGACCTGCTGAGGGTAATCTTGCATACGCCTTACGGAGACTGACCCTTCTGGTTAACACCTGCTGGACTATCAAGCCTGATGAGGAATACATGTGCATCAACACTGCTGGGGATATCAATCCTTAGGTACTCATTGTACCACTCTGATGGAGATGTACTGATCCTATCAAGGACACACCTCTGGCGTCTGCGGAAGATAACAATCGATCACTGAAATTGAATCTCACTTCGCTGAGGAAAACAACCCTGAACGGTCCTTTTAGAACACCCTAAGTCCTTATAGGGTACGAAGCAAACTGCTGAGAAATAACTCTTCTTTGCCTGACATCAAAATCTACCCGTCTGGAGATTACTCAGTGAGGGAATCACCGTCGACCTCTGCTTGAGGAATGAGTCAATGACCTGGACTCGGAGGGGAAAGGAGTCAAACTCGGACTCTGTGGGGATACAACATTGCATCAGTCCCACTGCTGGGGAAATAAACCCTAAATCTGCCGGTCAGGGAAAGCTTCAGTCTCAACCCACTTAGGACATAGCACATCAGGCTAATCAACGTTCAATGCTTGGGATGGCCATACTCTGCCGGAAATATCAATCTCGCCCTGCTGAGGATAATCTTGATCCTACTCTGATAAGGGATGAATGCCATCTCAATTTGCTGCAATCTCAAACTGCTCAGGGGAAACAATCTCAAACTGTACGTCTCTGCTGAGAAAACAATCCTGATTCAATAACATCTACACAGGGAATACAGAATACCAATCATGGAGCTGAGATTACTCGAGCCTTGTGTCGGGGAATGTGACAACATACGGGTCACTAGGAATCATCGGGCCAGGTACAATTAGGCTTTTTCTGGTTTAGGGATAGGTTTTCAACGAAAGTGGATTTGAAGGGGACATACTAGACGAGAACTAGCATTCAAGGTGGACTATCAGACGAGAACTGGTGTCAACATATGTTAGGCTGTCAGACGAGAACTGACTTCTAGGTTTCGGATATCAGACGGGAATTGATTTCTGGTTTGCCAGACGAGAACTGGACTTTAAAACTGTGTCAGCCAGACGAGAACTGGTTGAACAATAGGTTACAGAAAAGGTGACCAGACAGGGCTGGTTTCTGTTTTGGATTTCAGACGAGAACTGATCTCCAGTTTGCCAGACGAGAACTGGACATTAAAACGATTCGGTTACAAGGTTCAGCCGAGTAACAGGTTAGGCTGTAGGATAACAATCCAATGACAGCAAGGCTTCTTCAGAAGGTTCAGGTTTTTTGGTAGGGTAATGACACGATTCCCCGACACTCAACTCTTGCTAGGGTGAACAAACTCATTTGAACAACTTGCCCCAGTGCAATTTAACTTGCCCCAATTCGACTCTTGGGAAAATTCATTCTGAACAGAAAGCAGCTGGCAATGAGACAATCTTCAGATGGCTTGCCCCAACATTTGTACAATGGAAGGATTCATCCTCAACTAACCAACTCTCAGCATGGTTGGTTTCAATATACTTCTGAAGTAGCTTGCCCCTGAACGAGCGTTGAGCGACTCAACATGCCTTGATTGAACACTGGAGGGATCTGTCCTCAACTTACAGAAACTCTGGGGGATTGCCCCTGATTGGGTCTCGAGAAGATCAACTTCTGATCAGCTGCTTCTTGAATAATCTGTCCCATAATCAACCGATACTTCGGGACTTGTTGTCGCTACTGCGAAAATCGGCGCCGGCTGAACAGAAGAGTCGCCACCGTGCGTTATTTATCCCACGGGAGGGAAAGGAAACGCTCAGAGTAAACCTCGCACAACACGGGAAAGGTATGGTCATCGCAACCAAAACCTGGGTTCGGGAGTCGGTTACGCAAGGGGAAGGTATTAGCACCCCTCACGTCCGTCGTACTCGACGGGATCCACGCTTGTTTTCGGGTATGGATTGTTATTCTATCTACGCTAAAGGTCTGGGGTTAAAAGAAAAGAAAAATGAAAATAATAAAAAAAATGACTCGGCAAAGTATCGCACTTTATGCCTACGTATTCCCGTCTGAAACGAGAAATCAGAGTCAACGTAGTTCGCCTACCTACGGGAAAGGAGGGGAAGGTTGCTCGCTAGGATATCGCATCCTATGCCTACGTACTTTCATACAGCATGAAAGATCAGAGCAAACGTAGTTCGGGCCACGGAAGACACAAGCTTGTCTTGGTTGATTTTATTCTTTCTGAAAAAGGTTTTCTGATTAGCGGTCCAAGCGGACAAAAATGACGTTTTGATGAGTTCACATTCTTTTACGAAAGAAGTGTCTTTTATTGTGTTTGAAGTCTTTATGTGTTTTTCTGTTTGTTTTGAGAAAGAAAGAGACAGAACTCTAACCTACGGTTGCGAAGGGAATCAAACTAACCTAATGTTATCATGCATGGGTTAAGACCTAGTTTCTATCATGCTCCTCTCTTGCACAGAGAGAAACAGAGATCCTACGGGATAGGCAGAAACAGAAACAATATCAGATATATACAGTAAAACAGTAAAATGCATGGATGCAACAATACAAGCGAGGCAAGGGAGTCCCACTCAACCTCGAACCTGGAAAACAATAGGCAAAAGTGAACAGGCTTCACTTTCAACCCAGCAGGGTAAACAGCAAACAATACAGTCCAGAAAACCAATCAATACATCAGCAAATGAAATACAACAAAAGAAACAGCATCAGCAGCTCTGAATCAACAACTGGCTTCAAATAATCTCCAATCAATCTCCATCTTCATGACCTTCAGGCAAGGGCTTTGATCATCAGTCTTCCATCTGCAATGGCTTTTCTTCAAGCTCAAACCTCCAGGATGAGGGATTAGTCACAAGAGTGAATTGGGTGTTAAGCAATCAGTTGACTACCAAAGGTGGTGAACAGACTGCTTCTAACACAAGAGACATTTTCTCTCAAGAGTTCTATCTCATAGACACTATCACCAAGCCTTCCAAAGGAAGGGGGTGAGTGTCTTAGAGAGACTCTGAATCACAGAGAAGAATGGATGCAGACAAGGCAATCCATGTTTGAGAAACAAAATTTCTAATCTAGAGCTCTGCCTAGCTCCTAAACCCTAGTCTCCTCAGCAGCTGCTGGCAAGAAACACCTCCTCAACTCTGACAGTTGATCTTCAATCTTTGAATCTCCAATAGGCTTCATCTCCACAAATCTTCAGCTTCCCCAGGGCCCCATACAAACCCAATACCCATACAAACAATCAATAAACCCCAGAGGGCACACCACACCAGACAATCAGATATACAGACAGTAATAATATCAGTAGGGGAATCCTAACTTTTTCTAAGGGATCTAATAGCTACCCATAGCCCATATAGTCCCATAACTAACCTATTCAAACCCTAAGTCCTAAGGGAGAAAATTGAACTTCCTAAGTTGTTACCTAAAAAAACCCTAGTTTTGTTCATGATATTCAAGCATTTATTAATCACCTAAAATTAACCTCTAAAAATGGGAACTAAAATATTTCTATAAGTTGAATGTCTCATCTAAACAATATGAAAAGAATGATCAAAAAATATCAAAGCATGTGAGAGAACAAAAATCATAAAAATGATGCATGAAATGAATTATTTAATGGGACATTTATTTAGAAAATGTGAAAAAAATATGAAATAAAACTAAAAATGAAATTTTCTTTTCCTATAATATTCTAGACATTTTAATGAAAATATGGTAAAAAGAATGGATGAGAATGCATTTTTTATGAATTTATTATGAATTAATGAAAATGATGAAAAATTAAAATGGAATTAAAAAATGAAATGAATTAAAATAAGAGAGAGGGGGGTCAGAATAGGAACTCGCCCCAGTTCAAATACATTGGGCCAGCAAACAGGGGGGTGCTGGTAGCGTTTTGGACAAGGCCCAGAGTTACTCAGAATACCACACACGCTGGGGGGTGAGAATAGAATGGAAATCACGTTGAAATGCAATTGGGCCTATGACTGGGGGGTGGGGATAACAACACAAACTCAGGCCCGCCCGTTTCAATTAATGAAACGGCGCGTTTTGGCCAACTCGTTTCCCTCCACATTCTGAATTGAATCTCAGCCCTAGGATGGCCTCACAAGTCAAAGGTCCAACAACAGATAAACGGCCATGATTGCATCTTCTCCAATGGCTCTGTTAGAAACTAGGGTTTCACCATGAAACCTCCATGCACGAGCAAGTTCAACTCAACTGTTCTCCTTATCCAGGCCACGAATCACCATGCTATAAACATGAAAATCATGCTAAATCTCTCCCTCTTCAATCCTGTGGTCTTAATTCAATCTGAAACTCAATAAATCCCTCAACCCGATAGCATCAATTTCTGATCACCATGGAAATGCACTGATATGCACCACAACAATTCTCCATCAAACTTACCCTAATCTAACCTATAACTAAAGGTGATTAATCTGAGCTATCAACACAACATCCTAATGCACTAACCTAATGGATTCAAGCACTAACAGTTGGTTGCACCTGTCATTAACCATCACCAATCCTTTCCAAAATCATCTAACTAAATCTCCTAACCACCTAGATCAAGTCTACACTAACAAAATCATGCCTAACTAACTGGATCGAGCAGTGTGATTGAAAACTCACCTGGTGCAAAAAACTTGAAAACAGCTATGGAGATTGAGGATCTGAGGCTTCTAAGGCTTGAATCTTGATCAAATTACTCAGGCATTGATTCTGTATGCAGTATTTTGGTGATTCCTTGCTTGCATTATGCTGTCCACTTGCAACTTCAATCTTGATGCTCTTGAAAAAAGTGCTCGAAAATGGATGATAACCACCTTGTTCTTGATTGAATTATACTATATGGTGATGAATCAGTATGAGAAGGTTGATTATGATGAAGATTTGGTGAAGAATTTGTGAGAATTGCAATGAAACTTCAATGAAAAGAATGAGAAATCTTGTGAAATTCTTGGTGCAAATGAGGCCAACCCTTGCCAAATTCATCTTTCATGAATATATAGACCCCAATGGTACATTCTAGATCCATCTTGCACATTCCCTTGTTTTCAAACTTTGGCTCATTTTTGATTATGTTTCTTAAAAGGTAAGCAACCATGGATAACTTCATTTTTTCCTTCTAAACTCAAAAAAATGTGTGAACCATTGTTCTTAGAATTGTTTTTCCATTCAAAATCATATATTGGAAGTCTCCATTTGGACTTGTAAATCTCCCAAACCATTTTCCATCTTGAATTTAGTCACTTTATAAGCCATTTTAGTTCATGTTTTGACCAATTATGTAACTTCATGCTATGAGCTTCTCCAATAACTTGTGACCTTCTTTCTAGACTTAAAATCCCATTTGGAGCAAGTTTGATGTTGTAAGTTTTTCCATTTGAGGCCTCTTTGTATGAGTTTTGGACATAGGTTAAAATGACCTGTAATTCACAAATGCCCAAAATACCCTTTGCTTGCCAAGACCATAAGTTGAGTTCTACACATCATATGAAGGCATGCCATACCATTCTAGAAAGCTAAGACAATGAGGAACAATTCTTATGTTGACCAAGAATTCATTTGAAATCTCCTTGAGGGGCAAAACTAGCTTGGAAGTCAAGTCACTTTCACAGACAAAAATTCAGACACCCCAGATGACCTGTAACTTGTAAGGACCATAACTTGAGTTCTATAAATCTCCTTGAGGTCTTCCACCACTCAAATTAAAGGTCTTGAGATCCTCTACAAGTTTCATGTTGGCCAAGAAGCCATTTGAAGCTATCATTTTGACTTATCTTGCTTGGAAATTTGACCTAAACTAGGGGATTTTACAGAGAAACCCTAATTTAGTAACTCCTCTTCTCCTTGATTTCTCTTGAATTCTCCTTGTCATATCTACATATCTTTATTCTTATGTCAAATGTTGATCCCCACATCTCTCCAATAGACTTGAATGCCCTCTTAAGTCAGTCAACTGACCTAGGGTTGACCTAGGGTTGACCCAGATGAAACCCTAGTTGACTGTCTTCCACTATAGCTCTTGTGCCTTCATCAATGACTTGTTTTCTTCTCCAAATGACTTTATAAGTCTCTCAAGATGTCTAGATGCTCTCCATACCTTCACTCCACAGCTCACAACCCTCTTGTTGATCCTCAGATACCCTCAGCTAGGAGATGGACTCAAGGCTTGATCTGCTGAACTCTTTGCTTTCAAATTCTTTCCTGATGACTTGAATATGACTGAATTATGATGATAACCCCTTGCTAGGCCTCTAGAGATGAAAGTAATGATTGGTCCCCTGTTGAATGACTTGCTATGCTTATGCTATGCAGATGGTTAGTCTATGTACATGACTCTATATGCAAATGCTAATGATAATGAAACATAAATCCAAGGAATAAGGTTGAGCAAATTTTAGGGTGCAACAGCTGCCCCTATTCAAGCGACTTGGACCCGATTGGATGAAGAGCCCGGAGCCTTCAGACATTCGCGGTACGAGACGGTTGAATACTAGTGAAACCAGAAATTTGCCAACTGCAGAAATACACTGCGCTCCTGCTTGAGGAATGACATTCGTCAGCTGAATCTGACTGTTAGAGTAACCCACTGATCTTGCGCGACCGTGCTGGGGATTGTCTTCATCGCTCTGAAGAGGATTCTGTCATCACAACTTGTTTGCTTACTTGTCCACGTTAGGACTCTGTCTGTCATCAATACGAAGAACTCTCAACTAGAACCTGTCCACGTTAGGACTCCACTTACTGTCAACCCAGGAAAATCTCGGCAACTCCACTGGGGATAATTCATCTGCATTTACATAACTGAATCGTCCACGTTAGGAAAAACTCTCCCACGTTAGGAATAACACCTGTCCATGATAGGAATCACATCGTCCACGTTAGGAGTAACGCTCTTATCTTTCCACTTTAGGAAGCAATCTTCTTTCCATATAAGGAGAACTACATCAATCTGTCCACGTAAGGACTCCAATGCCATTTGACATGTCCGCGTCAGGACTCCATCCTTTCCGCGTAAGGAATACAACTTTGGTACTGAACCTGTCCACGTCAGGACTCAACTTCTCGAATCTGTCCACGTCAGGACCCCAATTTCTCCGCGTAAGGAATAAACTTCTTCTTCCACGTTAGGAATATCTTGATATGACCTGCCCGCGTCAGGACTAAACTCTCTTTCCACGTCAGGAATAATCCATTCCTTTCCACGTCAGGAATCAATCTTGATATGTCCGCGTGAGGACTCAATCTTCCCACGTTAGGAATAAACTCATCTTTCCACGTAAGGAAACCATTTTTCTTCCACATAAGGAATGCTCTTGATATGTCCACGTTAGGACTCCGATCTTTCCACGTCAGGAATCAATTCTTTCTCAATTTGTCCGCGTCAGGACTCATTTTTCCACGTAAGGAATTCATCTTTTTCCACGTAAGGAATCATCTCAATCTGTCCACGTAAGGACTTTCTTCTTTCCACGTTAGGAATACAGTCATTTCCGCGTAAGGAAACTATCTTCTGATATGTCCGCATGTGGACTCCATCTTTTCCGCGTTAGGAATCTCCGTCTTTCCACGTTAGGAATCACTTCTGTTGATATGTCCGCGTAAGGACTGCATCTTTCCACGTTAGGAATAATAATCTCTTTGATCTGTCCGCGTTAGGACACTGATCTCGTCTTGATTCGTCCACGTTAGGACTCAGGCGTCTTCGACCTGCTGAGGAAATAAGACTTGTCCACGTAAGGACTCACACCTTCGACTCACTGGGGAAATATCCGCGTTAGGACTTACACTTTGCCAACAACACGAAGAAGGATAAATTTGTCCACGTCAGGATTCTTGTATCTTGTCATCACAAAGAACTACAAACTTGTCCACGTCAGGACGCACATTTCACCATTACGAATAAAGATATCTGCTGGAAACAAATGATCCACGTCAGGACACCAACACGAAGAGTAACCAATCTTTTTGTCAACGTCATGACCTCCCTTTCTCCAAATTTCGAGAGACCGAATCTATCCACGTCAGGATTAACACACCTTACCAATCCGGTAAAACAAACCTGTCCACGTTAGGACGCCCCCTTCTGAAGAAATCCCGTCATTCCAGGAGTAAATTGTCCACGTCAGGACTTAATTCTTCAATGATCCTTACCCACAAACTGCTCAGCACTGACGTGACAGCGACTTCGAGACGGACTCTACTGGGGATGTCTGAAAACCAACTATCGGACGCCTGCTCTGATAACCGGCGGTGGCCTCCGAAATTCTGATTCATGCGACCCGTTGATGACAAACGAACTTTGCTTGGGAATAAGGAGATTCTTATCCTGGCCACTCTGGCTGGGGAAAATAAGATACATTTGCATAAATGACTCTGCTGGAGACAAAGAGAGTTTTATCATGATAACTCTGTGGGGGAATACCGCCGAAACTGACATTATCATTGAATATCTCCTGCCGAGATCTTGACTGTTCGGTAATTTATTTGAGCAAGAGCTCTCTCCACCTGAACTGCTTCAGCAAAATAAATGCTAAAAGGATAACGCCGACTCGCCGGGGATAGCCTGATGCTACAAAATTATTCCAGCAAAATAAATGCTGGTAGGATGAAGTCGACCCTGCTGGGAAGTTGGGAACTCAAACCACACGTCTTGTTGAAGTAACCCCCTGCTGGGGAATATGACTTTGCTGAGGAATAGCAGATGCGCACAGCACGATCGGACTTTCTGCTGGAATGTGAACCGATATCACCAGTATCTCTGACAAAATAAATGACAGGACCCAATATCAACTCTGTTTTGGAGAGTCTTGACCTTCGAATTCCACTGGAAGGAAAGAACATTTGCTGAAAAGAGAACTCCGCTGGGGATGGCTGGATTCTCTTGGGGAAAATTAACTGACCCTACTGGGGGAAGAATGCATGACCCTGCGGGGGGAGATGAACCTGTCTGAATACAGCCTTACGATCTCAGAATCACCAAACTCTGCTGAGGACGAGTAACTTCTCTGGAGCACGTCCTTTGAATAAGCTACGGCGAGCTGGGGAATTCTATCCTTCTTCAGGAAGAACATGCATGACCTGCGTGGGGATCAAGCCTTTCACTATTGCAATCTTTTGATCACCTTCCTCGTACAGTTATGAAACCTGCAACAACACAAACAAGACACGACAAGCCTATGCAATCCCAATCGATTCAGGTTAGTGACGTTACACTCAGTTAATTCAAAGCTTTAACGATTGTTGGCAAGGGCCAGTGATGTTATACTCATGCTAGCTTCAATAAACTTAGGCGTTTTATCATGCGCAAAACAGTAAAGAACAGGCATCAAGTACTGAATAACACATTTTCATTGATTGGGCCCCTGAATGGGCGGAGTTTTTGTACACGGGATGTAACTCCTGAAAAGAGGAAGTTACGCAGAGCAAACATACAAGTATGCAAGTATTCACAAGAAGCATAAATATTGACAAATTAAATTTTGTACACATGTCGGCAACTGGATGCAGATGAACACCACGAACTGATCCTCCCATGACTCGTCCGACTCTAATACTTTCCCGGTATCCCTACTTCTGAAGAGGTTGTATCCGATAACTGACTCCTCAAACATATTCTCCCGCATTGATGCTCATTGCAAAATCAAATTCGGACCGCAGTCATTTGCTTTTCTCATCCCTAACTTTTGCGTGAACCGCCCTTTACGGGTTTTCAGTTCACCGGGATACCCTTTTTTGCCGAAGCCGCCCAGTGTAGGTTTTCAACTTCGCGGGTGTACATTTTTTCAATTTTATCCCTAACTTTTGCCCGAACCTTTCATTCTGTTTTTGGTTCGCCAGGATGCCCCATTTTTGCCTGGACTCTCTTTTTCTGTCCAGCGGGTCTATTTTAAGCAAAGTATTTTTTAACCGTGTCCGAATTCACAGGTGATGCAAAGTCTTCCCCGTCCATGGTGGACAACAATAAAGCTCCTCCTGAAAAGACCTTCTTGACAACGTATGGCCCTTCGTAATTGGGGGTCCACTTGCCCCTGTGATCTGCTTGCGGCGGGAGAATCCTTTTCAGCACAAGGTCGCCCGTCTGAAAGCTTCGCGGAAGTATCTTCTTGTCGTACGCTTTCTTCATTCGTCTTTGATACAAACGACCGTATGCCAGAGAAGCTAGCCTCTTCTCATCCATCAAACTCAGTTGGTTCAATCTGTTCGTTACCCATTCTGCCTCGTCCAGCTGAACGTCTCGCAATACCCTCAGAGAAGGGATCTCAACTTCCAATGGTAATACCGCTTCCATTCCGTATACCAACGAGAACGGAGTTGCCCCAGTTGATGTGCGTACCGTCGTACGATAACCGTGCAAAGCGAAAGGTAGCATCTCGTGCCAATCCTTATACGTCACCACCATTTTCTGGACGATCTTCTTGATATTCTTATTGGCCGCTTCGACAGCGCCATTCATCTTGGGTCGGTAAGGGGAGGAATTGTGATGTTCGATCTTGAAATTCTGACAGAGCTCCTTCATCATTTTGTTGTTCAAATTAGAGCCATTATCCGTGATTATCCGCTCGGGAATTCCGTATCGGCAAATGATATCTCTCTTGATGAATCTAGCCACCACTTGCTTCGTTACGTTTGCGTAAGACGCCGCTTCCACCCACTTGGTGAAATAATCGATTGCTACGAGGATGAACCGATGCCCGTTAGAAGCCGTCGGCTCAATCTTTCCGATCATATCGATTCCCCACATTGAGAATGGCCATGGAGATGACATCACATTTAGAGGACTCGGAGGCACATGTATTTTGTCAGCATATATTTGGCACTTGTGGCACTTTCTTGCAAACTTGAAACAATCAGTTTCCATCGTCAGCCAAAAATAACCTGCCCGCAGCAGTTTTCTCGTCATAGCATGCCCACCAGCATGCGTACCGAATGCACCTTCGTGAATTTCCTCCATGAGAAGCTTTGCCTCTTTCTCGTCTACACAACGCAACAACACCAAATCGTGGTTTCTTCTGTATAAGACGCCATCCGGGTTCAAATAGAAATTACCCGCTAATCTCCTGAGAGTCTTCTGATCTTGACTGGATGCCCCAGCCGGATACTCTTTATTCTTCAGGAAATTAAGGATATCGAAATACCACGGTTTGCCATCAGACGCTTCATCAATAGCAAATACGTAAGCTGGCCTGTCTAACCGAGAGATAGTGATTTGGGGAGCTTCGTTCCAGAAATTGACCTTGTACATGGAAGACAAGGTGGCAAGGGCGTCAGCCATTTGATTTTCTGCCCGCGGCACATGATGCAACTCAACCTTGTCGAAGAAAGGTAACAATCTCCTTGCATAATTCATGTAATGTATCAAATTAGGCTGCCGTGTCTCCCATTCCCCTTTGATCTGATTCACTACCAGAGCTGAGTCTCCGTATACGTCTAGATGTTTGATTCGCAAATCAATGGCTTCTTCAAGCCCCATTATACAAGCTTCGTATTCGGCCTCGTTGTTGGTAACGGCAAAGGTCAATCGGGCAGTAAACGGGATGTGCGACCCGTGCGGCGTAGTGATAATTGCCCCTATTCCGCTACCGTAAGCATTCACAGCTCCGTCAAATATCATCTGCCATTTGGACCCCGGCTCTGGTCCTTCATCTGGTAACGGCTCTTCGCAATCCTTCATCTTGAGATACATGATATCCTCGTCAGGAAAGTCAAATCTCATCGATTGATACTCTTCAATAGGCTGCTCCGCCAGATATTCAGACAACACACTCCCCTTTATTGCCTTTTGCGAGACGTATTGAATATCATATTCGGTCAAGATCATCTGCCACCTGGCAATTCTACCTGACAACGCCTGCTTTTCAAATATATATTTGATTGGATCCATCTTCGAGATGAGCATGGTCGTATGATTCAGCATGTACTGCCTCAAACGCTTGGCGGCCCATGCTAGCGCGCAACAAGTTTTCTCCAGCATTGAGTATCGAGATTCACAGTCCGTAAATTTCTTACTCAAATAGTAAATTGCATGCTCTTTTCTCCCTGTCTCGTCGTGTTGACCGAGAACGCAACCCATGCTTCCCTCAAGAACCGTCAAATACATTATCAAGGGTCTCCCTGCCACTGGGGGTATCAAAATAGGAGGCTCCTGCAGATACTTCTTTATTTTATCGAACGCCTTTTGACAATTATCGTTCCACGTTACAGCTTGATCCTTTTTTAGCAACTTGAATAATGGTTCACATGTGGCAGTTAGGTGAGATATGAACCGGGCAATGTAGTTCAATCTCCCTAAAAACCCGCGCACCTCTTTCTCTGTTTTAGGCGTCGGCATTTCTTGAATCGCTTTTATTTTAGCAGGATCGACCTCTATTCCTCTTTCGCTTACTATGAACCCCAGGAGTTTACCCGATCTCACCCCGAAGGTGCATTTGTTAGGGTTCAGCCTCAGCCTGAACTTCCTAAGCCTTTTGAACAACTTCAACAGATTCACCAGATGCTCTTCCTCCGTCTGGGATTTGGCAATCATATCGTCAACATAAACTTCAATCTCTTTATGCATCATGTCATGAAAGAGAGTTGTCATCGCACGCTGATATGTTGCCCCAGCATTTTTCAAACCAAAGGGCATCACTTTATAGCAAAATGTTCCCCAAGGCGTTATGAAAGTAGTCTTCTCCATATCCTCTGGCGCCATTTTAATCTGATTATATCCTGAAAAGCCATCCATGAAGGAGAATACAGAGTATTGAGCGGTATTATCAACTAATACATCAATATGAGGAAGTGGAAAATCGTCTTTCGGGCTTGCTTTATTCAAATCCCTATAATCCACGCACATTCGAACCTTGCCATCTTTCTTTGGCACTGGTACGATGTTGGCAACCCAGGAAGGATACTTCGTCACAGCCAGGAAACCAGCGTCCCACTGTTTCTGAACCTCCTCTTTGATCTTCATTGCCATATCTGGACGAGTTCTGCGAAGTTTTTGTTTGACAGGCGGGCAGTCTTCTTTCAGTGGCAGACGATGCACAACCATATCTGTATCGAGCCCTGGCATATCTTGATACGACCAAGCGAATACATCATTATACTCTCGGAGCATTTCAACCAGTTTTCGCTTGATATCACTCTGCAGTGCGGCTCCGATACGAATATTCTTCTCAACCCCTTCCGACCCCAAATTGATAATTTCGATAACCTCGTCGTGAGGCAGAATGGCTCTTTCCTCTTGCTTCACCAACCAAGACAGTTCTTCAGGAACGTCGCTATCTTCGACAACCTCTTCTTCGGTCTGGAATACCGGGTGCTCGAAGTCGGGACGAGTCATAGGTGGTTCAAGGATGTCATCTGAAAATGTTATCCTGCAAAAGAAAGGGTTAAGTGCTTCAAAATGCGTATAAAGCGGATAACCACGTTGCCATTTTATTGAAAAAATACAAAACAAGAAAGACAGGGATTACAGTATTTACACATGAAAAAACGCCATTTATTTAATGGTTAACGAAGCAATGTTTATAACAACACAGCCCTAAGCAAATCCTGATGCCCCGGGCAAGACATCAGATTATTCAACAATTAATAAAGCAAAGCATTACTGTTTAAAAGTCACAGGAACAAGCTCCTGAATAGACCAGTTGCACAGTCCTTGTCCTGGCGTGCTTGGCTGAATCCAGGCATCCATATCACAGTCGCTGTCCCCTTCATCAGACTCCGAAGCAGCATTGACGGATTCATGGCATACTCCACTGGCAGAGATGGTGATTGACTTTCTGAAATGAGGGGCCCCCACAGAAGGAGTTGATGACGACGGTCGGTACCCCAGTCCGAACCGGTCCATCTTCACCGGAATGTCCAATACTTTGCCCCAGCCCGTGGCTTCTCCTGCCTTCACTAGCGCTTGAGCCTCTTTATACGAAGAAACAGCTATCTCTGGCACTTTGCTTGGCCCGGGACTCTTGTCCTTAATGCGCAAACCTTCGAATGCCTGGCATGGCGTCTCGTGGATCTCCCCGTCGACTTCCACATATTTAAACGAAGATAGATGGCTGACCAGGATGTCTTCCTCTCCGCACACGGTGACTACGCTGTCTCCGACCATATACTTTAACTTCTGATGCAGGGTAGACGTGACTGCCCCTGCCCCATGAATCCAAGGTCTTCCCAGCAAGCAGCTGTACGCAGGCTGTATATCCATGATATAAAACTCCGTTGCAAACACTTCCGGCCCCACTTGCAGAGGCAAGGTAATCGATCCGAAGACTGTTCTCCGCGTGCCGTCAAACGCTCTGACTACCAAATCACTTGGTGTGCACAAAATCCCTCGAACATCCAGCTTCATCATAGCCTTCTTAGGCAGCACATTTAAAGACGACCCGGTGTCAACCAATACGTGCGACATTGTCGACCCTCTGCACTCAACAGATACATGTAATGCCATATTATGATCCCTTCCTTTCGGAGTCAAGTCAAAATCAGTAAAGCCCAGACTGTGGCCTGCATTTACATGTGCCAATACTCCTTCTAGCTGGTTTACGGAGACATCCTGTGGTACAAAAGAAGTGTCCAGGACTTTCAGCAAAGCATTTCGGTGAGCTTCCGAACACAACAGCAATGACAGAATAGATATTTTGGACGGTGTTTGCTGCAGATGCTCCACAATTTTATAATCGCTTTTCCGAATTAAGCGCATGAATTCTTCGACATCCTTAGATGCTGCTTCTTTTTCATTTGCTTGTACCGGAACATTCTCAACCGCTTTCCCTTTTCCTTTCGCTATCCTTTCGGCTTCCACTTCAGGAGATATAAAGATCCTGCCGCTTCTCGTCATGCCTCCCGGGCCAACAACATTATCCACAACCTCCGCTGACTGCTTGTTAACATCGATTTTAATCCCGTCACAATACACCTCTAGCCCATATGACCATGGGACCGCTTTCGTGCTCTCATACGGGATTGGCCCGGCTTTAGTTATAGTAATCGGTGGTCGCTGAACTGGTGATCGTCTTCCTAGGAATTGTCACTGTGGCAACATCACTCTGATTATCCATTACTGCCCCCGCAGGCTCATCAGTTGCTGTTCTATCAAACTGCAATATACCATCATCAATTAAGGCCTGGATGCCTTTCTTCAAATCCTCACACCCCCCAGACAGGGCCCAACAGTCCAAACAGTACTCATTACAACCCGGGTAAACACCCCCCTGCAACAGTCGGCTTTTTATTTCGCTCAGCGGCGTCTTTAAATCCTCAACATTCATAATCAGATTCAGACCTTCCTCAGTCAGCACGGCGTTCGCCCCATGATTAGGCATGGGTTTCTGGACTATATTCGCACCGGTCGTTCCGAAGTTGATAGACTTGTTGTCCAAGAGATCCTGCACAACGTGCTTAAAAGCATGACAACCTTCGATATCATGGCCCGGGGCCCCAGAATGAAACTCGCAGCGCCTATTTGCATCATAGCCGAACGGGGGAGCTCCCGTTATCGGTGCCAAGGTTCTTTTCTCCACCAGATTCAATCCCAACAAGGTCTGCAATAAATCAGCATAGTTAGAGGGAGGCTTCTCGAACACCCTTCTCGGCTTACCACCCTGGAATTTTCTCTGAGCTTGCTGTGCCCCCTGCTGAGGCTGCTGCTGCTGTGGCATTGGTTGCTGCTGAACCTGTTGTTGTTGCTGGATTGGTTGTTGCTGATAAGGGATGGTAACACTCGACACTTGCTGCTGCTGACGATATTGATTTCTTCCCCTGCCTCGGCCCCGGCCTCGTCCTCCAAATACAGCACTAGCTTCGCCCTGACGGCGCCCACCATAAGCTTTCCTATTACTGCCAGATGCAGCTGACTCGTCAACTTGGAACTTTCCTTGCTTAATGTTCCGCTCAATCTTTTCCCCCATCAAAATCAGGTCTGAAAAACTAGCCAGAGAAGTATGAAACAACATATCATGAAACAGCCCGGTGAATGTGCCGACAAACATATCGTTCATTTCTTTATCTTCCACAGGAGGACGGACCCTGGCAGCCATATCGCGCCACCTTTGCGCGTATTCTTTAAAACTCTCCCCCTTCTTCTGCGAAAGCCCGGCCAACTGGACCCGATTGGGTGCCAGGTCACTGTTATACTTGTAATGGGCTACGAACGCCTCCGCCAATTGCTTCCAAGTCTTGATATCAGTGGGCTCCAACCCCATGTACCACTCTAAGGAAGGACCCGATAGACTATCCTGAAAGAAATGCATGAGCATTCTTTCGTCAGTGGAGTATGCAGACATCTTTCTGTAATAAGCTCGTACATGCACTTTCGGACATGTATCTCCTTTGTACTTATCGAACGCAGGCGCCTTGAACTTGATTGGCACCCTCAGCCCAGGTACCAAGCCCATAGTTGCCATGTCCAGACCCACAGCACTCTGGTTTAGGACTCCCTTCATTTGCTCTTCCAGCATTCTAATCTTTTGAGAATCATCCATCGGCCCTTCAAAACCCCCTCCAGAGAAGGCGTCTTCCTGCTGATCCTCTTGCCACATACCGTTTCCAGCCCCGTATCCATCATACGCATTATTACGTCCAGCTCTGACCTGATTCATCCCCGGAACTCGGCCTCTGTTGCCATACCCTTGAACACCTCCAGCAGGACCACCAGCCATAAAACCAGCACCGTTTCCGTTTCCAAAACCTCCGTAGCCCTGATTGACCATACCATAACCATCTTGCCCAAAGCCTTGAGCATTAAAACCATACTTGCCAGTATTGTCGAATCCCTGATCGTTGAATCCGAACCCAGCGTTGACAAAGCCATTGCCTCCGAGATTATCTCCCACATTGACATCACCCAGCCCAGCGTTATGGACAGCAGTTTCATTTCCAACTCCGACGTTACCATTCACAGCAGCGGTAGCGTTGTTGACGTTAGCAGCATTCACATTGACGACAGGCGGAGCCACCGGCGTGGGAGTGCCGTCTCCATGAGCAGTATCAACCCGGACAGACTGATGATCTTCGTTACCATGACCAGCGTTGCGAGCCAACAGAGGCTGGACCATGGCCTGCAAATTCTCTTGCCCTTTTGCTATAGCCTCCATGGTCTGCATGAAGAGGGCGAGCTTCTCGCGTACATCCTGCATCTCATTCTGAATCTGGTCCATGACTTTCCGACAGTTGGATCGTGTAGAATAGCGGTGCGGATGTTGATCTGGAATCCTGTTAAGTACCTGAATCAAAGCAGGAGATAAGACACCATTCAAAGATTACCTGTTATGCAATATGAATATGAATGCAATGCAATGTGTCTGTGCATTAGGGAAGTTCATTCCCCCAGTTCTAGTGCGAAGGTGCCGATGCAGTGACAGTGTTGACAATAGGAATATCGGAGCTGAATCATAGAAAGCCTCATATATAACAGAGAGAATCAATAAGCCCAGGGTACAATATCACTGAGAGTACAAAGATGGCATGACCTCAACCAACAATCCTGGTGATGGTCAGCACTATGCAAATAAAGCATACAAATAATGGAATGATCATATCCTCCCAAAAGTCTGGTACTCCTCTATCAACTTCTTGGTCTCCGGATGGCTTGGTCGGTCAAGCAGCCCTTCAACAAGCTGGTTTCTCTTCTTAAGGACACGGCGTACATCTTCAGCAGTTTCTTCCCATGTTGCTTCTCCGAAGCAATCTTCTAACTTTCGTTTCTGGGACACTGCTTCATCTCTGGATTTGATTGCCTTGTTCAGTGCATGCTGGACACTATACCGGTTCATCACTTCCTCCTCACACTTCTTGATGCTAGACTTCAACTTCTCTTCAAGGTCGGAAATTTGCTGCTTCAGCTTATCTTCCCTCTTCTTGTTGTTAGTGAGTGTAGCATTCCAAGTCTTATTGCAAGAAGATATCTCTCGGTGTGCTGCGTCGAGCGCCTTCTTTTTGGCTTCCAGCATGTCATGAGAACTTCTGAACTCTTGTCCCAGACGTTCGCGCTTCTTCTTTTCCTCGGTCAACTCAGCTCCTAACCTGTTTACTAGCTCAATCTGTTGTTGGAAAGCATATACGGCCTTGTTTTTCTCGCTGCGCGCCTGGGCTAACTCTTGCTCTAACCCTTCGTTAATCTTCATCAAGGCTTCTTTCTCTCTCACAACCTGTTCATATGCTTCTCTAGAAACAGTAGTCGGCTCTTCTACCGGAATAGGATCAAGAGTGGGTGCATCTGGAAACGGCATCTTCAACTGACTAGCCCTCTCCTGAATCCAAACTCTATAAGGTGCATAGGCCTGACAGTCATTCTTTCCCAACAACGGCTTCCCTTTGTGGTTAATACGCGTCCAAGCATGTCGCAACTTGGCTAATAATTCCCCCTTCACGTCTCCAGTGAAGTACAGAGATTCCTGTACTTCCTCCTTCTGAGGTGGATTCTTCAGCGCATATCCAAACTGGCGAATGAATAGAGAAGGGTTGTAATTGATACACCCTTTCCTTCCTATCAATGGCACATTAGGGTACCCAGCACAGCTGAAGATGAGCTCAGATCCCAACAGGTCTCTATCAAACCACTCCATATCTTCCGACGATAGCCTCATCAAGCGTTCTGGCCAACCAACTGGAATTGTAGTCTCTGCAGCAGATCCTCTCTTAGGAAGATGACTCTCAAACCACATACTCAATAAGGGTACACACAGATGAACATTCTTCCCTCTTCCCTTCTCATTCTTGTAATGCAGTGAATGGTAGAGATCTCCGAGTAAGGTAGGTACCGGATTACCAGCGGCGAACAAGTAGAAAGCATCGAAGTCCACAAAATCCGGTATATTGGGGAATAGTACTATGCCATAAATGCACAAGGCCAACACAGCATTGAAAGCAACCCAGCACCCATTCTTGGCGTACTCCTGGGCTTTACCCACTAAGAACTGAAATGAGAATCCTGGAACTCCACGGGAAACAGTAGTCACAAGTTCAGAAGCGTCAACATGCAAGGCTTTTGCCAATTCCTCCGGCTTGGGTTTGGCATCATAATGGATGAATGGAACCTGGTTCTGCACAGGCAGCTCAACATACTCCGCGTATTCCTCCAAGGTTGGTCCCATAATAAAGTCAGAGAACGTAAAACACCTCAAAGCAGGGTCATAGAATTGCATCAAAGCATACAGCCCATCTAACTCTACCTCTGTAGGTTTGCACACCAATCTCAATAATCTACCATAGCTCATCCGGAAACTCCTACGAACACCCTCATCAGCAAGAGAGATCAACCCAAGTAGAGGAACAATATCAGGCGTAGGCAATTTGTAAGCAACCGTTCTCCGTAGGCTAGTCATGATCAAACACTCAGAAGTCTGGGCACTAGAACTAGGGAAATGCAAATGCACCTGCAGCACAGACACACGTTAGTGAAATGCAAATGATAATGGATATGCAAGGATGCAATGCAAGTAACATTCAACAGGGACCAAAGCTGCAGCTGAATAGCCTAAACCCAATCAAGAAAGGTCTCAGATAGACCATCCAGAAGTCACCAAACCCTGGTCTCAGATAGACCTAAAATAGAACTCCAACACTGGTCTCTGACAGACCTCAAACCATAACTCCAACTGGTCTCTGATAGACCTCAAATCACATCCATAATTGGTCTCTGACAGACCTCAAAACACTTCTCAAATGGTCTCTGACAGACCTCAGAATACAACTCCACCTGGTCTCTGATAGACCTCAGAATACATCTCCAAATGGTCTCTGACAGACCTCAGAATAAATCTCCACATGGTCTCTGACAGACCTCAGAATAAATCTCCACATGGTCTCTGACAGACCTCAGAATAAATCTCCACATGGTCTCTGACAGACCTCAGAATAAATCTCCACATGGTCTCTAGCAGACCTCATGACTCTCCATAAATAACCCGGATCTCTGATCAAGAAATAACCGGTAGTCTGGAGGTCTAGTTACCTGCATAACCCTGAATCCCCTCACAGGTGGGTGGCCCTATAACTGGCACAAGGTACGGCATCCTATGCGGTCGTCGGCGTCACAGACTTTCAGGGTTAATGATACGATTCCCAGAAGGAGTGGCATCATCAAATCCTGAAGAGGCCTCACTCAGCCAATTTCCAAATGATCGGTCCTCAGAGTCGACAATCCAACTAACCAGCAACCCACGCCAACCAAAGGAAGGGGCAGGAGGCCAACCAGAGGAACCTCGTCTGAGTGTAGATTTCATGGGACACCAAAGCAAGCAAAGCAAGCGGGCGCCCACTAATTTCTACTCTAATTCTAGGTGCACTCAAGCCCAGGTCCGGCTTATCTCTCAATATCAGAACACCCGTCACACCCCAAATACAGCAATATTAAACAATATATATAAAGCTGAAAAATACAGGGTTAGAAATATAAAATAACTCCATACAAAATCCTCGACGGGAAAACAAGCGTTAGGATTGACTCTCTCAAGGGACGTTGGATCCCAAATGCATAAGAATCATCGCAGTCCTTAGCAGCCCGGGGACGTTGGATCCCCAGCAGAGTCGCCAGCTGTCGCTACTGCGAAAATCGGCGCCGGCTGAACAGAAGAGTCGCCACCGTGCGTTATTTATCCCACGGGAGGGAAAGGAAACGCTCAGAGTAAACCTCGCACAACACGGGAAAGGTATGGTCATCGCAACCAAAACCTGGGTTCGGGAGTCGGTTACGCAAGGGGAAGGTATTAGCACCCCTCACGTCCGTCGTACTCGACGGGATCCACGCTTGTTTTCGGGTATGGATTGTTATTCTATCTACGCTAAAGGTCTGGGGTTAAAAGAAAAGAAAAATGAAAATAATAAAAAAAATGACTCGGCAAAGTATCGCACTTTATGCCTACGTATTCCCGTCTGAAACGAGAAATCAGAGTCAACGTAGTTCGCCTACCTACGGGAAAGGAGGGGAAGGTTGCTCGCTAGGATATCGCATCCTATGCCTACGTACTTTCATACAGCATGAAAGATCAGAGCAAACGTAGTTCGGGCCACGGAAGACACAAGCTTGTCTTGGTTGATTTTATTCTTTCTGAAAAAGGTTTTCTGATTAGCGGTCCAAGCGGACAAAAATGACGTTTTGATGAGTTCACATTCTTTTACGAAAGAAGTGTCTTTTATTGTGTTTGAAGTCTTTATGTGTTTTTCTGTTTGTTTTGAGAAAGAAAGAGACAGAACTCTAACCTACGGTTGCGAAGGGAATCAAACTAACCTAATGTTATCATGCATGGGTTAAGACCTAGTGTCTATCATGCTCCTCTCTTGCACAGAGAGAAACAGAGATCCTACGGGATAGGCAGAAACAGAAACAATATCAGATATATACAGTAAAACAGTAAAATGCATGGATGCAACAATACAAGCGAGGCAAGGGAGTCCCACTCAACCTCGAACCTGGAAAACAATAGGCAAAAGTGAACAGGCTTCACTTTCAACCCAGCAGGGTAAACAGCAAACAATACAGTCCAGAAAACCAATCAATACATCAGCAAATGAAATACAACAAAAGAAACAGCATCAGCAGCTCTGAATCAACAACTGGCTTCAAATAATCTCCAATCAATCTCCATCTTCATGACCTTCAGGCAAGGGCTTTGATCATCAGTCTTCCATCTGCAATGGCTTTTCTTCAAGCTCAAACCTCCAGGATGAGGGATTAGTCACAAGAGTGAATTGGGTGTTAAGCAATCAGTTGACTACCAAAGGTGGTGAACAGACTGCTTCTAACACAAGAGACATTTTCTCTCAAGAGTTCTATCTCATAGACACTATCACCAAGCCTTCCAAAGGAAGGGGGTGAGTGTCTTAGAGAGACTCTGAATCACAGAGAAGAATGGATGCAGACAAGGCAATCCATGTTTGAGAAACAAAATTTCTAATCTAGAGCTCTGCCTAGCTCCTAAACCCTAGTCTCCTCAGCAGCTGCTGGCAAGAAACACCTCCTCAACTCTGACAGTTGATCTTCAATCTTTGAATCTCCAATAGGCTTCATCTCCACAAATCTTCAGCTTCCCCAGGGCCCCATACAAACCCAATACCCATACAAACAATCAATAAACCCCAGAGGGCACACCACACCAGACAATCAGATATACAGACAGTAATAATATCAGTAGGGGAATCCTAACTTTTTCTAAGGGATCTAATAGCTACCCATAGCCCATATAGTCCCATAACTAACCTATTCAAACCCTAAGTCCTAAGGGAGAAAATTGAACTTCCTAAGTTGTTACCTAAAAAAACCCTAGTTTTGTTCATGATATTCAAGCATTTATTAATCACCTAAAATTAACCTCTAAAAATGGGAACTAAAATATTTCTATAAGTTGAATGTCTCATCTAAACAATATGAAAAGAATGATCAAAAAATATCAAAGCATGTGAGAGAACAAAAATCATAAAAATGATGCATGAAATGAATTATTTAATGGGACATTTATTTAGAAAATGTGAAAAAAATATGAAATAAAACTAAAAATGAAATTTTCTTTTCCTATAATATTCTAGACATTTTAATGAAAATATGGTAAAAAGAATGGATGAGAATGCATTTTTTATGAATTTATTATGAATTAATGAAAATGATGAAAAATTAAAATGGAATTAAAAAATGAAATGAATTAAAATAAGAGAGAGGGGGGTCAGAATAGGAACTCGCCCCAGTTCAAATACATTGGGCCAGCAAACAGGGGGGTGCTGGTAGCGTTTTGGACAAGGCCCAGAGTTACTCAGAATACCACACACGCTGGGGGGTGAGAATAGAATGGAAATCACGTTGAAATGCAATTGGGCCTATGACTGGGGGGTGGGGATAACAACACAAACTCAGGCCCGCCCGTTTCAATTAATGAAACGGCGCGTTTTGGCCAACTCGTTTCCCTCCACATTCTGAATTGAATCTCAGCCCTAGGATGGCCTCACAAGTCAAAGGTCCAACAACAGATAAACGGCCATGATTGCATCTTCTCCAATGGCTCTGTTAGAAACTAGGGTTTCACCATGAAACCTCCATGCACGAGCAAGTTCAACTCAACTGTTCTCCTTATCCAGGCCACGAATCACCATGCTATAAACATGAAAATCATGCTAAATCTCTCCCTCTTCAATCCTGTGGTCTTAATTCAATCTGAAACTCAATAAATCCCTCAACCCGATAGCATCAATTTCTGATCACCATGGAAATGCACTGATATGCACCACAACAATTCTCCATCAAACTTACCCTAATCTAACCTATAACTAAAGGTGATTAATCTGAGCTATCAACACAACATCCTAATGCACTAACCTAATGGATTCAAGCACTAACAGTTGGTTGCACCTGTCATTAACCATCACCAATCCTTTCCAAAATCATCTAACTAAATCTCCTAACCACCTAGATCAAGTCTACACTAACAAAATCATGCCTAACTAACTGGATCGAGCAGTGTGATTGAAAACTCACCTGGTGCAAAAAACTTGAAAACAGCTATGGAGATTGAGGATCTGAGGCTTCTAAGGCTTGAATCTTGATCAAATTACTCAGGCATTGATTCTGTATGCAGTATTTTGGTGATTCCTTGCTTGCATTATGCTGTCCACTTGCAACTTCAATCTTGATGCTCTTGAAAAAAGTGCTCGAAAATGGATGATAACCACCTTGTTCTTGATTGAATTATACTATATGGTGATGAATCAGTATGAGAAGGTTGATTATGATGAAGATTTGGTGAAGAATTTGTGAGAATTGCAATGAAACTTCAATGAAAAGAATGAGAAATCTTGTGAAATTCTTGGTGCAAATGAGGCCAACCCTTGCCAAATTCATCTTTCATGAATATATAGACCCCAATGGTACATTCTAGATCCATCTTGCACATTCCCTTGTTTTCAAACTTTGGCTCATTTTTGATTATGTTTCTTAAAAGGTAAGCAACCATGGATAACTTCATTTTTTCCTTCTAAACTCAAAAAAATGTGTGAACCATTGTTCTTAGAATTGTTTTTCCATTCAAAATCATATATTGGAAGTCTCCATTTGGACTTGTAAATCTCCCAAACCATTTTCCATCTTGAATTTAGTCACTTTATAAGCCATTTTAGTTCATGTTTTGACCAATTATGTAACTTCATGCTATGAGCTTCTCCAATAACTTGTGACCTTCTTTCTAGACTTAAAATCCCATTTGGAGCAAGTTTGATGTTGTAAGTTTTTCCATTTGAGGCCTCTTTGTATGAGTTTTGGACATAGGTTAAAATGACCTGTAATTCACAAATGCCCAAAATACCCTTTGCTTGCCAAGACCATAAGTTGAGTTCTACACATCATATGAAGGCATGCCATACCATTCTAGAAAGCTAAGACAATGAGGAACAATTCTTATGTTGACCAAGAATTCATTTGAAATCTCCTTGAGGGGCAAAACTAGCTTGGAAGTCAAGTCACTTTCACAGACAAAAATTCAGACACCCCAGATGACCTGTAACTTGTAAGGACCATAACTTGAGTTCTATAAATCTCCTTGAGGTCTTCCACCACTCAAATTAAAGGTCTTGAGATCCTCTACAAGTTTCATGTTGGCCAAGAAGCCATTTGAAGCTAGCATTTTGACTTATCTTGCTTGGAAATTTGACCTAAACTAGGGGATTTTACAGAGAAACCCTAATTTAGTAACTCCTCTTCTCCTTGATTTCTCTTGAATTCTCCTTGTCATATCTCCATATCTTTATTCTTATGTCAAATGTTGATCCCCACATCTCTCCAATAGACTTGAATGCCCTCTTAAGTCAGTCAACTGACCTAGGGTTGACCTAGGGTTGACCCAGATGAAACCCTAGTTGACTGTCTTCCACTATAGCTCTTGTGCCTTCATCAATGACTTGTTTTCTTCTCCAAATGACTTTATAAGTCTCTCAAGATGTCTAGATGCTCTCCATACCTTCACTCCACAGCTCACAACCCTCTTGTTGATCCTCAGATACCCTCAGCTAGGAGATGGACTCAAGGCTTGATCTGCTGAACTCTTTGCTTTCAAATTCTTTCCTGATGACTTGAATATGACTGAATTATGATGATAACCCCTTGCTAGGCCTCTAGAGATGAAAGTAATGATTGGTCCCCTGTTGAATGACTTGCTATGCTTATGCTATGCAGATGGTTAGTCTATGTACATGACTCTATATGCAAATGCTAATGATAATGAAACATAAATCCAAGGAATAAGGTTGAGCAAATTTTAGGGTGCAACACTTGTCCTCAGACTAACTGATTCCAAACTCACAGGAAGTCAATGCCCTAAATTCACGTGGTTTCACAGCATACCGTTCTGATCTAGACTACTACGATTCAGTCCTGGTTGACTATTCCCTGTTGGAATTCCTTCGTATCAACTACTGACCTGCAATTAAAATTGTTTATTCACGAATGGTAATTTTAATGCAGTGTTCATGCAGATTTCGAAAAAATGTACTGTCACTCATTTACGTGTCATGCTAGTGAGTGACGAATGAACCAAAGAGTTCAAACGTAGTGCTGATTCGATCAGTGAAAAATACAACAAGGATATGATCAGCAAATCATGTAGGAGTCAGGTTACTCAACCTTATCGTAATATGCTTTCGGAATAAACCCTGCCTCAATTAGGTCTTTTAAGGGTTGTATCGTGGTCGGGTTCACGGTTCGTGAAACAAAGGATATTTGGCTCAAATTATGATTTGTACCCACCCCTTCTACGTGATGATCTCCGATCCTAGAGTTCAGTTAACTTGGTTCGAGCGCTCGCCTCTTCGAGAGGTATGTTGAATATCGGGAACAACTGGTTAAAGAATTCACAAGGTGTTTCGGAGTGACAGTTACTCCTTTTTCGTTTTCGGTGTCTGTATCCACACAACTTTGTCCTTGTTCGAGGATTTTTATTTTTATATCCTTTCTTTTTCATTCTTTTGATTCCCTAATTTTTGCCTGGACTGACTCTTCAGAGTTCTTTTCGATTTTTCTTTTGAAGTCCAGCGGGATGCCCTGATTTTTGCCTAAGTATTTGCTTTCCAGCTTTTCCCTTTGACTTAGCGGGCTTTCTTATTCCTTTTTTCTTTTTCTTCAAACAAGTCGTGCGACACTGGCTGTCTGGATTCATCCGAGAGGTTTATAACTGTCTCACTCCTGACTGGTGGGGTTTAACCATTGTGGTTGACGAGGTACGACCTCTGGGGAGGAATATGATGTGATTGGTCCTCGAAAGGCAACACTCCTCTGTAAGACTTGAACGCTCAGTCAAGCTAACTGACAACTACCTTGCCCAGGGTTAAGATGTGAGGGTTTAAAAGTCCGAAAGAACTCCTACTTCTCGGCTCAAAGTGGTTAACAAGGGATTCTCTTCCTTATCTCTCCAGTGTTTAGGGGATTTGAAACAATGCCTTGTACGTCATCGGCAAGGTTTTATCTGAAAGCATACGATCATCGGTTATGAGTATTCAGTTTCGTCATCCTCCCTCCAATTTTTACTAATCATAGTGATAAAGTGGAGTGAATAAAATGCAAGTGTCAGTGCAATGCAGTAAATGAGTGACAACGACATGATTAATTCAGAAAAATGCATAGTCACTTTATTAATATTACCATTCGAAACAAACAATGTTTAACAACAAGTAGTAACTAACAGAAAAGAAACTACAAATGCAAATGATAAAAAGTCCGAGGACTGCCAATGCTGAGGACGTCTGCCCGTCTGGACCACTGGCTTCTTGCAAATAACCCTCTGAATCTATGAGATCAGACAGCTGAGAGGTTGTCATGCACAACCAAAACTCCTCCTGGAAAGGAAATGCACCTTTGGTCGATCAACTGTTGCACTTTTGCCTGGAAAGCTTTGCAATCTTCAGTTGAATGCCCCAGGGATCCACCATGGTATCCACACTGAGCATGGGGATTGTACCCTGGAGGGTAAGGCTCTGGCACGGGCTTAAGAGCTTTGGGTTCCACCAAAGAATTCTGAATCAAATGTGGAAGAATCTGGCTATACGGCATAGGCACTGGATGAGGAGGAGCATTCAACTGACTCTGACGCTGATTCTGATAACCTCGGCCACGGGCTCATGGATTTGAAAGAGGAGCGACATAAGGTTCCCGATGTGGTGCCTTAGGCACAATTGTCTGTCCAGAATAACGAGACACAGAGGATACTGATCGCTGAGAAGACGAGGTGCCAACAGATTTTACCGACTCGTCTTGAGGATACCCAACATCATTCATGATTGCATTGACCACAACTCCTTCTTCAGTTTGAAAGATATAGAGAGATTCAGTTTCACTATCCTGACCGCCTGAAACATTCTGAATTCTTCCAGTCTTTACACCATACTCGATGCGCTCTCCTGCCCTTACCAATTCAGAGAAATTTGGTACCTTTCCAAGCATTCTTTCGAAGTACGGGCTTTGCAAGGAGTTTACGAACATGCCTTTCAACTCTCGGTCTAGAATCGGTGGTTGCACTCTAGCAGCAAATTCTCTCCATCTCTGAACATACTTTCTGAAAGGTTCACTGTTCCCTTGAGACAATTCTTGCAGCTGCATGCGACTAGGAGCTTCATCAAGATTGTAGTCATACTGCTTCAGAAAAGCATTGGCTAAATCCACCCATGATCGGATCTGATCACTCTCTAACTGCATATACCAACTCAGAGGTGCCCCAGTCAGACTATCTTGAAAGCAGTGAATCATCAGCTTGTCGTTGTGCACAAATGAAGTCATTCTCCGGCAGAACATCACCAAATGTTGCTTCGGGCAACTATCTCCTTTGTACTTTTCAAACCTCGGCATTCTGAACTTCGGAGGTAACACTAGGCCAGGAACCAGACACATGTCTGCAGCACTAGGGTTAACAGCGTCTTTACCTTTCAAGGCTTTGAATCTTTCATCCAATGCACGAAACCTTTCAGCATACACGGGAGCTAATGGGTCTTCAGTCTTTGTTATTGGGACCTCTCTTCGGGACTTTGGCACAGGGAAGGCAACACCCTGGTAGTCTGAGATATCAACAGAAGGAGAACGTTCACTTGGACAACAAACTGCTCATGTAGACCTCGGTCTTCAACAGAAGGCTGTACAAGCTGAGCTGCAGTAAAGTTGTTCACTTGCGGAAAGTCTTCGTCATGCGTGGATCCATACAAAGGATTGGACGTCACAGTGAAACCTGACAAGGTATCAAAAAATTGGAAGCTGCTCTCTGACATAGCTACCAACAACTGTCAACTGACTTCACTGCTTGACTCTGATCAAATCTGCTTCAGCCCCTTGGTCGTCTTCAACACTCACCTTCAGAATCAAAACAACGGCCGGATAAGAGCTCTGACTAGCTGGAGTATGGCATGCAATATGATGCAGGAATGTTCATGCAAATGCAATGCAAGATGCAGCACACACAGGATCACAGTCCCCACAAGGCTCTGATTGCTGCTGCGCTGTTGATGGGATAAGCCTGCTCTGACGAGAGAAAACCAAGATATCGGGTAGGCTGGAAGTCAAGTTTCCTGCAAAAACCCTCCCACTCACGGGTATGGACCTAATGTGACTCATGTTCGGCATCCTATGCGTTCATCAACGTCATAGACTTTCAGGAGGGGCGATACGATACCCAGAAGGTGTGGCATCACCAGCTCATGAAGCGGCCTCACTTAGCTGAATCACAAATGATCGGTCCCCAGAGTCGAGAATCCACCAAACCAGCAACCGTCTCAACCCAAAGGGTTGAAAGAGAAGCCAACCGGGAGAACCTAGTCTGAGCGTGGATTTCATGAGACACTAGTGCCTGCGAAGCAAGCACGCGCCCACTAATTTCCACTCTAAGTCTATGGTGCACTCAAGCCTGGGTTTGGCTTCTCACTCATCAGAATGCCCCCATCCCACAACAGCACAATAGCAACAGATAATAATATAGTGCGGGAAATGTAAATACATCAGTAAAATACAACACAACACAGACACGCAAACAAGCTCTAGGATTGACTCTCTTAAGGGACGTTGGATCCCAAATGCATAAGGAACCGGAGAACCAGAGACTCTGGGTTCGATCCCCACCAGAGTCGCCAGCTGTCGCTTACGCGGATATAAGGTGCCGACACAACAGAAGGGTCGCCAACTTTCGTTATTTATCCCTCAGAACGGGAAAGGAAACGATCGGAAAAACCTGACGAAAAAAGGGTAAGACAAGGTCATCGAAACCATTGTCTGGGTTCAGGAGTCGGTTACGCAAGGGGAAGGTATTAGCACCCCTCACGTCCGTCGTACTCGACGGGATCCACGCTTGTTTGGTTTGTCTACGGGTGAAAAACAATCTATCTACGGCTGCTAAATCTAAACGGAAAGAAATTGACTCGATAGAGCGTCGCACTCTATGCCTATGTATTCTCATCAGAGAATGAGAAATCAGAGTCAATGTAGTTCGGGAAACTACGGGGAAGTTGCTCGGCAAGACGTCGCGTCTTGGGCCTACGTGTTCTCATCAGAGAAATCAGAGCATGACGTAGTTCAGGCTAACTACGGCTAGACATGGGTGTTCTCGGTCACACGGGAGTGAGAGATTAAGCTGACGATACTAGCGTACGCATTCTAGCAGTTAGGTGGACGCTGCTCGACCATTGGAGACTTAGGCGTACCTGTTTGCGGTAGAACGGACGTAGTATGTCGGGTTTAAAGGTATGGGAACCTACGGGAACTAGAACTACAGTCTGGTCTCAAATGTACTCGGGAAAGAGAAAAGGATAACATCAGTCGTCAGCGGGAAAGTCTCGATCGCACAACAGCGAGAGAGCAAAAGGTTAGTTGTTAGTGTGCTCGCTAGGACATCGCATCATATGCCTACATATTCTCATCAGAGAAAGTCAGAGCAGCTGTAGTTCAGCCTACAGCTAAGGGGAAAAGTGGCCGCCAATACGTCAGTATTGTGCCCACAGGGGAAGTTTGCTCTCCAATACATCAGTATTGTGCCTACGTATTCTCGTCAGAGAAATCAGAGCACGACGTAGTTCGGGTACTTCGGAGACCACAGCACAAATCTCATTTTATTAATATTCGGAAAGTTACAATGATAGAGTACAGGAAAATAAACTCCTAAAAAATCATATCCATCTAACATGGAAAATCTAATGAAAAATAGTCCCCTAACAAGTGGACTTTTAATTCTACCTCTAAAAAGGCGTAAAAGAAACTCCTAAAAGAAAATATTAAAATACTATCATTTTTATATTTTTCATTCCACTATATTCTCCATTTTTTTCTATTACATACTCTTTTTCTTTTAAAAATTCTAAGCAAATGCATATAAAAGAAAATAAGGAAAAAATGAGAAAAAACAAAGGGGGTGCATCAGCGGTTGTGGGGTATACTTCAGCAAAAGATACAAGAAACTGGGCCCAGCCCAGCAAAAATGTACAGAAACGGGGAGGGGGGAAGAAAAACAAACCAGGGGGTGTTGATCAGCAATGCAAATAGGGCCCAGCCCATTTACCAAGCACACACAAACAGGGGGGGGGGAACGAAAATAGAGGGTTGGATCAGCAAACGGGGCCAATGGGCCTACGAGCCCAATTCCCTTGACAGCCACACAACTCTTCAGGCAAAACCCTAATCTCAATTTCTCAAACCTTCTGTGCACTGTTCATCTCGCCACTTCCCTTCTCAGCCTCTCTCTCTCTCGTTTCCTCTCCGTTCAAACCTCTGTCTCAACCTCTCTTTCTTCCGCCGTCACTTCCAATCTCACCCTCCTCCCTTCATCAATCTTATTCATCTCCCTCTTCCACTTTAAACACCACAAACCCTTCGGATGAAGCGTCTGACGAATAGATTTGAAGGTTGTTGAAGATTCGAGCACGAAAGACTTCTGAAGCGAGTTGAAGGTTTGTGGATCTGGAAACAAATGACAAACTGATGAAGACGGATACGCTAAGTGTTGATTGTCCTTGGATGTTGTTGCGATGAACAACGATGAAGGTAGATCTGGAGACTTGGCTCGTGATTCTGGACTCGTGCGAAAACGGTGGCCTCAGATTGTGACGTTGAAAGGTTTCTGGGCGAAGATCTCTGAAGAACGAAGTTTGGATCGATGATGATTCTCGATGAAGAGCGGATGAACACTAACAGCAATTTGAGGATCACCAAAGGTTCTATGCAGATCGTTGGAAGCTCTGATGAGGTTTGTTGATGGTTAATGAACTATGACGAAATCTGAAAATTATGTGGATGTGTTCTTGATGTTGAAGATTTTTAATCAAGATCTGGAAAAATGTCAGTGATGAAAGCTCGAACAACGTCTGGAAAACGAAGAACGGTTATGAAGGTTGGTTGAGGAATTCTGGGAAGATGATGATCGAAGGGTTTTCTGGAAAAGCTTGTTGGAGGATCTTGATCGTGATGAACGCTCTTGAGGATCTTCACGAAGAAGATGAAGATCTTGAGTTTCTGGAGAAAAACTAGAAGATTTGACAAACGCGATGAATATCGATGGTGATTCCGGCGTGAGATGCAGTTTCCGGTGGAGTTTTGGCTGTGGGGACCGCCGTGTGATTTCACCGGCGAGAAACTCCGGCGTTTGCATGGACTCCGGCGAGGTCTCCGGTGAGGGCGTGGTGAGTGGGACACGTGGCGTTGCTGCATGTGGGGATCAGTGTGAGTGGGACGCGTGTGGAGGCGGAAGTGAGAGGGGGAGCCACGTGGGGTGGCATGCAGAGGGAGGTGGTGGATTGTGTGGGCGAAACATGGCATGAAGAGGGGTGAGGTGGGGCTCCCTCAGAGTGGAACGTGGCAATGGAGTGGAAGCTCAGAGATTGAAACGTGGCGCTAGAAGGAGAGAGAGAACTTGGCAAAAAAATGAAGGGGGAAGTGGAAAATACGCACGCGTGGCTACTTTATATGCTGACACATGGACTGATTGGGACTGGGCCTCCATAAGACACCTGGCCCACGAAATTAATGGACTGATTAACAGTAAATGACCCTAATTAATACTCGATTAACACATGATTAATGAATTAAAACCTAATTAAAAATCCCCACTAATGCTAAACGAAAATTAACCCTGCACTTAAAGTCTAATTACAATTAAAACTATTCTAAACCTATTTAAACCTAATAAAGTCTAATTAATATCTAAACAAATGATTAAGATCTAATTAATCTCTATTAATTTCTAATTAAATCTAAAAAAGAGGATTAACCTATAAAACTCTATTAATTTCTATTTAAAAAATTCTAATAAAAGAATATCCTATTAAAACTCATTCTAAAAAATCTACTTAATATCTAAAAAACAAGAATTATTCTATTAAAACTTATTATCTAAAAATGATTAAAGAAATTCCTAAAAAAAAAGAATTAATTAAACTATTTAAAAACCATTAATATCTATTAAAAAATATCTAACTAACACCTAGAAAAATCAATTAAATCCCTAAAAATTCTAGAAAATAAGGGGAAAAATCTAAAAAATACGAGGATGCCGATTAAATCGATCAGCGACTATATCGAAATAAACGGTAAAAATTCGGACACCGAGATGTCCTCAAAAACAACAGCGAGAGCTGAAAACACCGGGACGAGCACCGATTCTCACAATACGTCCTCGTATTGGCCCGAAATGCCTGAAGCGCGATCAGAGGGCTGTGATCCCGACAAAGTCAACCTAACTGGAAAAAATGCAATGTACGCAGTATGCAAATGCAAAATGAAATGAGTCGAAACATGAGCCAAATTGCGATAAGTAGTTGGTCAAATTTTGGGGTGCAACAGTATTCTCTATCATCCTTTTGGTGGTAGTAGCCGGTGTAAGTTCGCTCCATCAGCCTTTTAGTGGTGGGTCTTTCAGCTTTTTGATGTCAAATTGTGCGAGTTTTTGCAATATCATCTTTTGGTGGTAGTAGCCGGTGTGAATTCGCTCCGTCATCCTTTTGGTGGCGGGTCTGTCATCTTAGTGATGTCAGATTGTGTGAGTGTTTTGCTCTATCATCCTTTTGGTGGTAGTAGTCGGTGTGAGTTCGCTCCATCATCCGTTTGGTAGTGGGTCTGTCATCTTGTTGATGTCAGATTGTGCAAGTGTTTTGCTCTATCATCAATTTGGTGGTTGTAGCTGGTGTGAGTTAGCTCCATCATCCTTATGGTGGTGTGTCTATCATCTTGTTGACGTCAGATTGTGCGAGTGTTTTCTCTATCATCCTTTTGGTGGTTGTAGCCGTTGTGAGTTTGCTCCATTAGCTTTTTGGTGGTGGGTCTTTCAGCTTTTTGATGTCAGATTGTGTGAGTTTTTGCAATATCATCTTTTGGTGGTAGTAGCCGGTGTGAATTCGCTCCGTCATCCTTTTGGTGGCGGGTGTGTCATCTTAGTGATGTTAGATTGTGCGAGTGTTTTGCTCTATCATCCTTTTGGTGGTAGTAGTCGGTGTGAGTTCACTCCATCATCCGTTTTGTAGTGGGTCTGTCGTCTTGTTGATGTCATATTGTGCAAGTGTTTTGCTCTATCATCCCTTTGGTGGTGGTAGCTGGTTTGAGTGAGGTCCATCATCCTTATGGTGGTGTGTCTATCATCTTGTTGACGTCAGATTATGCGAGTGTTTTCTCTATCATCCTTTTGGTGGTAGTAGCCGGTGTGAGTTTGCTCCATCAGCCTTTTGGTGGTGGATCTTTCAGCTTTTCGATGTCACATTGTGCGAGGTTTTGTAATATCATCTTTTGGTGGTAGTAGCCGGTGTGAATTCGCTCCGTCATCCTTTTGGTGGCGGGTCTGTCATCTTAGTGATGTCAGATTGTGCGAGTGTTTTGCTCTATCATCCTTTTGGTGGTAGTAGCCGGTGTGAGTTTGCTCCATCATCCGTTTGGTAGTGGGTCTTTCAGCTTTTTGATGTCAGATTGTGCAAGTGTTTTGCTCTATCATCGCTTTACTGGTGGTAGCTGGTTTGAGTTAGCTCCATCATCCTTTTGTTGGCGGGTCTGCCATCTTAGTGATGTCAGATTGTGCGAGTGTTTTCTCTATCATCCTTTTGGTGGTAGTAGCCGGTGTGAGTTTGCTCCATCAGCCTTTTGCTGGTGGGTCTTTCAGCTTTTTGATGTCAGATTGTGCGAGTTTTTGCAATATCATCTTTTCGTGGTAGTAGCCGGTGTGAATTCGCTTCGTCATCCTTTTGGTGGCGGGTGTGTCATCTTAGTGATGTCAGATTGTGCGAGTGTTTTGCTCTATCATCCTTTTGGTGGTAGTAGCCGGTGTGAGTTCGCTCCATCATCCGTTTTGTAGTGGGTCTGTCGTCTTGTTGATGTCATATTGTGCAAGTGTTTTGCTCTATCATCCCTTTGCTGGTGGTAACTGGTTTGAGTGAGGTCCATCATCCTTATGGTGGTGTGTCTATCATCTTGTTGACGTCAGATTATGCGAGTGTTTTCTCTATCATCCTTTTGGTGGTAGTAGCCGGTGTGAGTTTGCTCCATCAGCCTTTTGGTGGTGGATCTTTCAGCTTTTTGATATCACATTGTGCGAGTTTTTGCAATATCATCTTTTGGTGGTAGTAGCCGGTGTGAATTCGCTCCGTCATCCTTTTGGTGGCGGGTCTGTCATCTTAGTGATGTCAGATTGTGCGAGTGTTTTGCTCTATCATCCTTTTGGTGGTAGTAGCCGGTGTGAGTTTGCTCCATCATCCGTTTGGTAGTGGGTCTTTCAGCTTTTTGATGTCAGATTGTGCAAGTGTTTTGCTCTATCATCGCTTTACTGGTGGTAGCTGGTTTGAGTTAGCTCCATCATCCTTTTGTTGGCGGGTCTGCCATCTTAGTGATGTCAGATTGTGCGAGTGTTTTCTCTATCATCCTTTTGGTGGTAGTAGCCGGTGTGAGTTTGCTCCATCAGCCTTTTGCTGGTGGGTCTTTCAGCTTTTTGATGTCAGATTGTGCGAGTTTTTGCAATATCATCTTTTCGTGGTAGTAGCCGGTGTGAATTCGCTTCGTCATCCTTTTGGTGGCGGGTGTGTCATCTTAGTGATGTCAGATTGTGCGAGTGTTTTGCTCTATCATCCTTTTGGTGGTAGTAGCCGGTGTGAGTTCGCTCCATCATCCGTTTTGTAGTGGGTCTGTCGTCTTGTTGATGTCATATTGTGCAAGTGTTTTGCTCTATCATCCCTTTGGTGGTGGTAACTGGTTTGAGTGAGGTCCATCATCCTTATGGTGGTGTGTCTATCATCTTGTTGACGTCAGATTATGCGAGTGTTTTCTCTATCATCCTTTTGGTGGTAGTAGCCGTTGTGAGTTTGCTCCATTAGCCTTTTGGTGGTGGGTCTTTCAGCTTTTTGATGTCAGATTGTGTGAGTTTTTGCAATATCATCTTTTGGTGGTAGTAGCCGGTGTGAATTCGCTACGTCATCCTTTTGGTGGCGGGTGTGTCATCTTAGTGATGTTAGATTGTGCGAGTGTTTTGCTCTATCATCCTTTTGGTGGTAGTAGTCGGTGTGAGTTCACTCCATCATCCGTTTTGTAGTGGGTCTGTCGTCTTGTTGATGTCATATTGTGCAAGTGTTTTGCTCTATCATCCCTTTGGTGGTGGTAGCTGGTTTGACTGAGGTCCATCATCCTTATGGTGGTGTGTCTATCATCTTGTTGACGTCAGATTATGCGAGTGTTTTCTCTATCATCCTTTTGGTGGTAGTAGCCGGTGTGAGTTTGCTCCATCAGCCTTTTGGTGGTGGATCTTTCAGCTTTTCGATGTCACATTGTGCGAGGTTTTGTAATATCATCTTTTGGTGGTAGTAGCCGGTGTGAATTCGCTCCGTCATCCTTTTGGTGGCGGGTCTGTCATCTTAGTGATGTCAGATTGTGCGAGTGTTTTGCTCTATCATCCTTTTGGTGGTAGTAGCCAGTGTGAGTTTGCTCCATCATCCGTTTGGTAGTGGGTCTTTCAGCTTTTTGATGTCAGATTGTGCAAGTGTTTTGCTCTATCATCGCTTTACTGGTGGTAGCTGGTTTGAGTTAGCTCCATCATCCTTTTGTTGGCGGGTCTGCCATCTTAGTGATGTCAGATTGTGCGAGTGTTTTCTCTATCATCCTTTTGGTGGTAGTAGCCGGTGTGAGTTTGCTCCATCAGCCTTTTGCTGGTGGGTCTTTCAGCTTTTTGATGTCAGATTGTGCGAGTTTTTGCAATATCATCTTTTCGTGGTAGTAGCCGGTGTGAATTCGCTTCGTCATCCTTTTGGTGGCGGGTGTGTCATCTTAGTGATGTCAGATTGTGCGAGTGTTTTGCTCTATCATCCTTTTGGTGGTAGTAGCCGGTGTGAGTTCGCTCCATCATCCGTTTTGTAGTGGGTCTGTCGTCTTGTTGATGTCATATTGTGCAAGTGTTTTGCTCTATCATCCCTTTGCTGGTGGTAACTGGTTTGAGTGAGGTCCATCATCCTTATGGTGGTGTGTCTATCATCTTGTTGACGTCAGATTATGCGAGTGTTTTCTCTATCATCCTTTTAGTGGTAGTAGCCGGTGTGAGTTTGCTCCATCAGCCTTTTGGTGGTGGATCTTTCAGCTTTTTGATATCACATTGTGCGAGTTTTTGCAATATCATCTTTTGGTGGTAGTAGCCGGTGTGAATTCGCTCCGTCATCCTTTTGGTGGCGGGTCTGTCATCTTAGTGATGTCAGATTGTGCGAGTGTTTTGCTCTATCATCCTTTTGGTGGTAGTAGCCGGTGTGAGTTTGCTCCATCATCCGTTTGGTAGTGGGTCTTTCAGCTTTTTGATGTCAGATTGTGCAAGTGTTTTGCTCTATCATCGCTTTACTGGTGGTAGCTGGTTTGAGTTAGCTCCATCATCCTTTTGTTGGCGGGTCTGCCATCTTAGTGATGTCAGATTGTGCGAGTGTTTTCTCTATCATCCTTTTGGTGGTAGTAGCCGGTGTGAGTTTG
This sequence comes from Lathyrus sativus, assembly GCA_963859935.3. Taxonomy (NCBI): domain Eukaryota; kingdom Viridiplantae; phylum Streptophyta; class Magnoliopsida; order Fabales; family Fabaceae; genus Lathyrus; species Lathyrus sativus. Next base: position 234,601,831 of record OZ012738.1, read on the forward strand.
CTCCATCAGCCTTTTGCTGGTGGGTCTTTCAGCTTTTTGATGTCAGATTGTGCGAGTTTTTGCAATATCATCTTTTCGTGGTAGTAGCCGGTGTGAATTCGCTTCGTCATCCTTTTGGTGGCGGGTGTGTCATCTTAGTGATGTCAGATTGTGCGAGTGTTTTGCTCTATCATCCTTTTGGTGGTAGTAGCCGGTGTGAGTTCGCTCCATCATCCGTTTTGTAGTGGGTCTGTCGTCTTGTTGATGTCATATTGTGCAAGTGTTTTGCTCTATCATCCCTTTGCTGGTGGTAACTGGTTTGAGTGAGGTCCATCATCCTTATGGTGGTGTGTCTATCATCTTGTTGACGTCAGATTATGCGAGTGTTTTCTCTGTCATCCTTTTGGTGGTAGTAGCCGGTGTGAGTTTGCTCCATCAGCCTTTTGGTGGTGGATCTTTCAGCTTTTTGATATCACATTGTGCGAGTTTTTGCAATATCATCTTTTGGTGGTAGTAGCCGGTGTGAATTCGCTCCGTCATCCTTTTGGTGGCGGGTCTGTCATCTTAGTGATGTCAGATTGTGCGAGTGTTTTGCTCTATCATCCTTTTGGTGGTAGTAGCCGGTGTGAGTTTGCTCCATCATCCGTTTGGTAGTGGGTCTTTCAGCTTTTTGATGTCAGATTGTGCAAGTGTTTTGCTCTATCATCGCTTTACTGGTGGTAGCTGGTTTGAGTTAGCTCCATCATCGTTTTGTTGGCGGGTCTGCCATCTTAGTGATGTCAGATTGTGCGAGTGTTTTCTCTATCATCCTTTTGGTGGTAGTAGCCGGTGTGAGTTTGCTCCATCAGCCTTTTGCTGGTGGGTCTTTCAGCTTTTTGATGTCAGATTGTGCGAGTTTTTGCAATATCATCTTTTCGTGGTAGTAGCCGGTGTGAATTCGCTTCGTCATCCTTTTGGTGGCGGGTGTGTCATCTTAGTGATGTCAGATTGTGCGAGTGTTTTGCTCTATCATCCTTTTGGTGGTAGTAGCCGGTGTGAGTTCGCTCCATCATCCGTTTTGTAGTGGGTCTGTCGTCTTGTTGATGTCATATTGTGCAAGTGTTTTGCTCTATCATCCCTTTGGTGGTGGTAACTGGTTTGAGTGAGGTCCATCATCCTTATGGTGGTGTGTCTATCATCTTGTTGACGTCAGATTATGCGAGTGTTTTCTCTATCATCCTTTTGGTGGTAGTAGCCGTTGTGAGTTTGCTCCATTAGCCTTTTGGTGGTGGGTCTTTCAGCTTTTTGATGTCAGATTGTGTGAGTTTTTGCAATATCATCTTTTGGTGGTAGTAGCCGGTGTGAATTCGCTACGTCATCCTTTTGGTGGCGGGTGTGTCATCTTAGTGATGTTAGATTGTGCGAGTGTTTTGCTCTATCATCCTTTTGGTGGTAGTAGTCGGTGTGAGTTCACTCCATCATCCGTTTTGTAGTGGGTCTGTCGTCTTGTTGATGTCATATTGTGCAAGTGTTTTGCTCTATCATCCCTTTGGTGGTGGTAGCTGGTTTGAGTGAGGTCCATCATCCTTATGGTGGTGTGTCTATCATCTTGTTGACGTCAGATTATGCGAGTGTTTTCTCTATCATCCTTTTGGTGGTAGTAGCCGGTGTGAGTTTGCTCCACCAGCCTTTTGGTGGTGGATCTTTCAGCTTTTCGATGTCACATTGTGCGAGGTTTTGTAATATCATCTTTTGGTGGTAGTAGCCGGTGTGAATTCGCTCCGTCATCCTTTTGGTGGCGGGTCTGTCATCTTAGTGATGTCAGATTGTGCGAGTGTTTTGCTCTATCATCCTTTTGGTGGTAGTAGCCAGTGTGAGTTTGCTCCATCATCCGTTTGGTAGTGGGTCTTTCAGCTTTTTGATGTCAGATTGTGCAAGTGTTTTGCTCTATCATCGCTTTACTGGTGGTAGCTGGTTTGAGTTAGCTCCATCATCCTTTTGTTGGCGGGTCTGCCATCTTAGTGATGTCAGATTGTGCGAGTGTTTTCTCTATCATCCTTTTGGTGGTAGTAGCCGGTGTGAGTTTGCTCCATCAGCCTTTTGCTGGTGGGTCTTTCAGCTTTTTGATGTCAGATTGTGCGAGTTTTTGCAATATCATCTTTTCGTGGTAGTAGCCGGTGTGAATTCGCTTCGTCATCCTTTTGGTGGCGGGTGTGTCATCTTAGTGATGTCAGATTGTGCGAGTGTTTTGCTCTATCATCCTTTTGGTGGTAGTAGCCGGTGTGAGTTCGCTCCATCATCCGTTTTGTAGTGGGTCTGTCGTCTTGTTGATGTCATATTGTGCAAGTGTTTTGCTCTATCATCCCTTTGCTGGTGGTAACTGGTTTGAGTGAGGTCCATCATCCTTATGGTGGTGTGTCTATCATCTTGTTGACGTCAGATTATGCGAGTGTTTTCTCTATCATCCTTTTAGTGGTAGTAACCGGTGTGAGTTTGCTCCATCAGCCTTTTGGTGGTGGATCTTTCAGCTTTTTGATATCACATTGTGCGAGTTTTTGCAATATCATCTTTTGGTGGTAGTAGCCGGTGTGAATTCGCTCCGTCATCCTTTTGGTGGCGGGTCTGTCATCTTAGTGATGTCAGATTGTGCGAGTGTTTTGCTCTATCATCCTTTTGGTGGTAGTAGCCGGTGTGAGTTTGCTCCATCATCCGTTTGGTAGTGGGTCTTTCAGCTTTTTGATGTCAGATTGTGCAAGTGTTTTGCTCTATCATCGCTTTACTGGTGGTAGCTGGTTTGAGTTAGCTCCATCATCCTTTTGTTGGCGGGTCTGCCATCTTAGTGATGTCAGATTGTGCGAGTGTTTTCTCTATCATCCTTTTGGTGGTAGTAGCCGGTGTGAGTTTGCTCCATCAGCCTTTTGCTGGTGGGTCTTTCAGCTTTTTGATGTCAGATTGTGCGAGTTTTTGCAATATCATCTTTTCGTGGTAGTAGCCGGTGTGAATTCGCTTCGTCATCCTTTTGGTGGCGGGTGTGTCATCTTAGTGATGTCAGATTGTGCGAGTGTTTTGCTCTATCATCCTTTTGGTGGTAGTAGCCGGTGTGAGTTCGCTCCATCATCCGTTTTGTAGTGGGTCTGTCGTCTTGTTGATGTCATATTGTGCAAGTGTTTTGCTCTATCATCCCTTTGCTGGTGGTAACTGGTTTGAGTGAGGTCCATCATCCTTATGGTGGTGTGTCTATCATCTTGTTGACGTCAGATTATGCGAGTGTTTTCTCTATCATCCTTTTGGTGGTAGTAGCCGGTGTGAGTTTGCTCCATCAGCCTTTTGGTGGTGGATCTTTCAGCTTTTTGATATCACATTGTGCGAGTTTTTGCAATATCATCTTTTGGTGGTAGTAGCCGGTGTGAATTCGCTCCGTCATCCTTTTGGTGGCGGGTCTGTCATCTTAGTGATGTCAGATTGTGCGAGTGTTTTGCTCTATCATCCTTTTGGTGGTAGTAGCCGGTGTGAGTTTGCTCCATCATCCGTTTGGTAGTGGGTCTTTCAGCTTTTTGATGTCAGATTGTGCAAGTGTTTTGCTCTATCATCGCTTTACTGGTGGTAGCTGGTTTGAGTTAGCTCCATCATCCTTTTGTTGGCGGGTCTGCCATCTTAGTGATGTCAGATTGTGCGAGTGTTTTCTCTATCATCCTTTTGGTGGTAGTAGCCGGTGTGAGTTTGCTCCATCAGCCTTTTGCTGGTGGGTCTTTCAGCTTTTTGATGTCAGATTGTGCGAGTTTTTGCAATATCATCTTTTCGTGGTAGTAGCCGGTGTGAATTCGCTTCGTCATCCTTTTGGTGGCGGGTGTGTCATCTTAGTGATGTCAGATTGTGCGAGTGTTTTGCTCTATCATCCTTTTGGTGGTAGTAGCCGGTGTGAGTTCGCTCCATCATCCGTTTTGTAGTGGGTCTGTCGTCTTGTTGATGTCATATTGTGCAAGTGTTTTGCTCTATCATCCCTTTGCTGGTGGTAACTGGTTTGAGTGAGGTCCATCATCCTTATGGTGGTGTGTCTATCATCTTGTTGACGTCAGATTATGCGAGTGTTTTCTCTATCATCCTTTTGGTGGTAGTAGCCGGTGTGAGTTTGCTCCATCAGCCTTTTGGTGGTGGATCTTTCAGCTTTTTGATATCACATTGTGCGAGTTTTTGCAATATCATCTTTTGGTGGTAGTAGCCGGTGTGAATTCGCTCCGTCATCCTTTTGGTGGCGGGTCTGTCATCTTAGTGATGTCAGATTGTGCGAGTGTTTTGCTCTATCATCCTTTTGGTGGTAGTAGCCGGTGTGAGTTTGCTCCATCATCCGTTTGGTAGTGGGTCTTTCAGCTTTTTGATGTCAGATTGTGCAAGTGTTTTGCTCTATCATCGCTTTACTGGTGGTAGCTGGTTTGAGTTAGCTCCATCATCCTTTTGTTGGCGGGTCTGCCATCTTAGTGATGTCAGATTGTGCGAGTGTTTTCTCTATCATCCTTTTGGTGGTAGTAGCCGGTGTGAGTTTGCTCCATCAGCCTTTTGCTGGTGGGTCTTTCAGCTTTTTGATGTCAGATTGTGCGAGTTTTTGCAATATCATCTTTTCGTGGTAGTAGCCGGTGTGAATTCGCTTCGTCATCCTTTTGGTGGCGGGTGTGTCATCTTAGTGATGTCAGATTGTGCGAGTGTTTTGCTCTATCATCCTTTTGGTGGTAGTAGCCGGTGTGAGTTCGCTCCATCATCCGTTTTGTAGTGGGTCTGTCGTCTTGTTGATGTCATATTGTGCAAGTGTTTTGCTCTATCATCCCTTTGCTGGTGGTAACTGGTTTGAGTGAGGTCCATCATCCTTATGGTGGTGTGTCTATCATCTTGTTGACGTCAGATTATGCGAGTGTTTTCTCTATCATCCTTTTGGTGGTAGTAGCCGGTGTGAGTTTGCTCCATCAGCCTTTTGGTGGTGGATCTTTCAGCTTTTTGATATCACATTGTGCGAGTTTTTGCAATATCATCTTTTGGTGGTAGTAGCCGGTGTGAATTCGCTCCGTCATCCTTTTGGTGGCGGGTCTGTCATCTTAGTGATGTCAGATTGTGCGAGTGTTTTGCTCTATCATCCTTTTGGTGGTAGTAGCCGGTGTGAGTTTGCTCCATCATCCGTTTGGTAGTGGGTCTTTCAGCTTTTTGATGTCAGATTGTGCAAGTGTTTTGCTCTATCATCGCTTTACTGGTGGTAGCTGGTTTGAGTTAGCTCCATCATCCTTTTGTTGGCGGGTCTGCCATCTTAGTGATGTCAGATTGTGCGAGTGTTTTCTCTATCATCCTTTTGGTGGTAGTAGCCGGTGTGAGTTTGCTCCATCAGCCTTTTGCTGGTGGGTCTTTCAGCTTTTCGATGTCAGATTGTGCGAGTTTTTGCAATATCATCTTTTCGTGGTAGTAGCCGGTGTGAATTCGCTTCGTCATCCTTTTGGTGGCGGGTGTGTCATCTTAGTGATGTCAGATTGTCCGAGTGTTTTGCTCTATCATCCTTTTGGTGGTAGTAGCCGGTGTGAGTTCGCTCCATCATCCGTTTTGTAGTGGGTCTGTCGTCTTGTTGATGTCATATTGTGCAAGTGTTTTGCTCTATCATCCCTTTGGTGGTGGTAACTGGTTTGAGTGAGGTCCATCATCCTTATGGTGGTGTGTCTATCATCTTGTTGACGTCAGATTATGCGAGTGTTTTCTCTATCATCCTTTTGGTGGTAGTAGCCGTTGTGAGTTTGCTCCATTAGCCTTTTGGTGGTGGGTCTTTCAGCTTTTTGATGTCAGATTGTGTGAGTTTTTGCAATATCATCTTTTGGTGGTAGTAGCCGGTGTGAATTCGCTCCGTCATCCTTTTGGTGGCGGGTGTGTCATCTTAGTGATGTTAGATTGTGCGAGTGTTTTGCTCTATCATCCTTTTGGTGGTAGTAGTCGGTGTGAGTTCACTCCATCATCCGTTTTGTAGTGGGTCTGTCGTCTTGTTGATGTCATATTGTGCAAGTGTTTTGCTCTATCATCCCTTTGGTGGTGGTAGCTGGTTTGAGTGAGGTCCATCATCCTTATGGTGGTGTGTCTATCATCTTGTTGACGTCAGATTATGCGAGTGTTTTCTCTATCATCCTTTTGGTGGTAGTAGCCGGTGTGAGTTTGCTCCATCAGCCTTTTGGTGGTGGATCTTTCAGCTTTTCGATGTCACATTGTGCGAGGTTTTGTAATATCATCTTTTGGTGGTAGTAGCCGGTGTGAATTCGCTCCGTCATCCTTTTGGTGGCGGGTCTGTCATCTTAGTGATGTCAGATTGTGCGAGTGTTTTGCTCTATCATCCTTTTGGTGGTAGTAGCCGGTGTGAGTTTGCTCCATCATCCGTTTGGTAGTGGGTCTTTCAGCTTTTTGATGTCAGATTGTGCAAGTGTTTTGCTCTATCATCGCTTTACTGGTGGTAGCTGGTTTGAGTTAGCTCCATCATCCTTTTGTTGGCGGGTCTGCCATCTTAGTGATGTCAGATTGTGCGAGTGTTTTCTCTATCATCCTTTTGGTGGTAGTAGCCGGTGTGAGTTTGCTCCATCAGCCTTTTGCTGGTGGGTCTTTCAGCTTTTTGATGTCAGATTGTGCGAGTTTTTGCAATATCATCTTTTCGTGGTAGTAGCCGGTGTGAATTCGCTTCGTCATCCTTTTGGTGGCGGGTGTGTCATCTTAGTGATGTCAGATTGTGCGAGTGTTTTGCTCTATCATCCTTTTGGTGGTAGTAGCCGGTGTGAGTTCGCTCCATCATCCGTTTTGTAGTGGGTCTGTCGTCTTGTTGATGTCATATTGTGCAAGTGTTTTGCTCTATCATCCCTTTGCTGGTGGTAACTGGTTTGAGTGAGGTCCATCATCCTTATGGTGGTGTGTCTATCATCTTGTTGACGTCAGATTATGCGAGTGTTTTCTCTATCATCCTTTTGGTGGTAGTAGCCGGTGTGAGTTTGCTCCATCAGCCTTTTGGTGGTGGATCTTTCAGCTTTTTGATATCACATTGTGCGAGTTTTTGCAATATCATCTTTTGGTGGTAGTAGCCGGTGTGAATTCGCTCCGTCATCCTTTTGGTGGCGGGTCTGTCATCTTAGTGATGTCAGATTGTGCGAGTGTTTTGCTCTATCATCCTTTTGGTGGTAGTAGCCGGTGTGAGTTTGCTCCATCATCCGTTTGGTAGTGGGTCTTTCAGCTTTTTGATGTCAGATTGTGCAAGTGTTTTGCTCTATCATCGCTTTACTGGTGGTAGCTGGTTTGAGTTAGCTCCATCATCCTTTTGTTGGCGGGTCTGCCATCTTAGTGATGTCAGATTGTGCGAGTGTTTTCTCTATCATCCTTTTGGTGGTAGTAGCCGGTGTGAGTTTGCTCCATCAGCCTTTTGCTGGTGGGTCTTTCAGCTTTTTGATGTCAGATTGTGCGAGTTTTTGCAATATCATCTTTTCGTGGTAGTAGCCGGTGTGAATTCGCTTCGTCATCCTTTTGGTGGCGGGTGTGTCATCTTAGTGATGTCAGATTGTCCGAGTATTTTGCTCTATCATCCTTTTGGTGGTAGTAGCCGGTGTGAGTTCGCTCCATCATCCGTTTTGTAGTGGGTCTGTCGTCTTGTTGATGTCATATTGTGCAAGTGTTTTGCTCTATCATCCCTTTGGTGGTGGTAACTGGTTTGAGTGAGGTCCATCATCCTTATGGTGGTGTGTCTATCATCTTGTTGACGTCAGATTATGCGAGTGTTTTCTCTATCATCCTTTTGGTGGTAGTAGCCGGTGTGAGTTTGCTCCATCAGCCTTTTGGTGGTGGATCTTTCAGCTTTTTGATGTCACATTGTGCGAGTTTTTGCAATATCATCTTTTGGTGGTAGTAGCCGGTGTGAATTCGCTCCGTCATCCTTTTGGTGGCGGGTCTGTCATCTTAGTGATGTCAGATTGTGCGAGTGTTTTGCTCTATCATCCTTTTGGTGATAGTAGCCGGTGTGAGTTTGCTCCATCATCCGTTTGGTAGTGGGTCTTTCAGCTTTTTGATGTCAGATTGTGCAAGTGTTTTGCTCTATCATCGCTTTACTGGTGGTAGCTGGTTTGAGTTAGCTCCATCATCGTTTTGTTGGCGGGTCTGCCATCTTAGTGATGTCAGATTGTGCGAGTGTTTTCTCTATCATCCTTTTGGTGGTAGTAGCCGGTGTGAGTTTGCTCCATCAGCCTTTTGCTGGTGGGTCTTTCAGCTTTTTGATGTCAGATTGTGCGAGTTTTTGCAATATCATCTTTTCGTGGTAGTAGCCGGTGTGAATTCGCTTCGTCATCCTTTTGGTGGCGGGTGTGTCATCTTAGTGATGTCAGATTGTCCGAGTGTTTTGCTCTATCATCCTTTTGGTGGTAGTAGCCGGTGTGAGTTCGCTCCATCATCCGTTTTGTAGTGGGTCTGTCGTCTTGTTGATGTCATATTGTGCAAGTGTTTTGCTCTATCATCCCTTTGGTGGTGGTAACTGGTTTGAGTGAGGTCCATCATCCTTATGGTGGTGTGTCTATCATCTTGTTGACGTCAGATTATGCGAGTGTTTTCTCTATCATCCTTTTGGTGGTAGTAGCCGGTGTGAGTTTGCTCCATCAGCCTTTTGGTGGTGGATCTTTCAGCTTTTTGATGTCACATTGTGCGAGTTTTTGCAATATCATCTTTTGGTGGTAGTAGCCGATGTGAATTCGCTCCGTCATCCTTTTGGTGGCGGGTCTGTCATCTTAGTGATGTCAGATTGTGCGAGTGTTTTGCTCTATCATCCTTTTGGTGGTAGTAGCCGGTGTGAGTTTGCTCCATCATCCGTTTGGTAGTGGTTCTTTCAGCTTTTTGATGTCAGATTGTGCAAGTGTTTTGCTCTATCATCGCTTTACTGGTGGTAGCTGGTTTGAGTTAGCTCCATCATCCTTTTGTTGGCGGGTCTGCCATCTTAGTGATGTCAGATTGTGCGAGTGTTTTCTCTATCATCCTTTTGGTGGTAGTAGCCGGTGTGAGTTTGCTCCATCAGCCTTTTGCTGGTGGGTCTTTCAGCTTTTTGATGTCAGATTGTGCGAGTTTTTGCAATATCATCTTTTCGTGGTAGTAGCCGGTGTGAATTCGCTTCGTCATCCTTTTGGTGGCGGGTGTGTCATCTTAGTGATGTCAGATTGTGCGAGTGTTTTGCTCTATCATCCTTTTGGTGGTAGTAGCCGGTGTGAGTTCGCTCCATCATCCGTTTTGTAGTGGGTCTGTCGTCTTGTTGATGTCATATTGTGCAAGTGTTTTGCTCTATCATCCCTTTGCTGGTGGTAACTGGTTTGAGTGAGGTCCATCATCCTTATGGTGGTGTGTCTATCATCTTGTTGACGTCAGATTATGCGAGTGTTTTCTCTATCATCCTTTTGGTGGTAGTAGCCGGTGTGAGTTTGCTCCATCAGCCTTTTGGTGGTGGATCTTTCAGCTTTTTGATATCACATTGTGCGAGTTTTTGCAATATCATCTTTTGGTGGTAGTAGCCGGTGTGAATTCGCTCCGTCATCCTTTTGGTGGCGGGTCTGTCATCTTAGTGATGTCAGATTGTGCGAGTGTTTTGCTCTATCATCCTTTTGGTGGTAGTAGCCGGTGTGAGTTTGCTCCATCATCCGTTTGGTAGTGGGTCTTTCAGCTTTTTGATGTCAGATTGTGCAAGTGTTTTGCTCTATCATCGCTTTACTGGTGGTAGCTGGTTTGAGTTAGCTCCATCATCCTTTTGTTGGCGGGTCTGCCATCTTAGTGATGTCAGATTGTGCGAGTGTTTTCTCTATCATCCTTTTGGTGGTAGTAGCCGGTGTGAGTTTGCTCCATCAGCCTTTTGCTGGTGGGTCTTTCAGCTTTTTGATGTCAGATTGTGCGAGTTTTTGCAATATCATCTTTTCGTGGTAGTAGCCGGTGTGAATTCGCTTCGTCATCCTTTTGGTGGCGGGTGTGTCATCTTAGTGATGTCAGATTGTGCGAGTGTTTTGCTCTATCATCCTTTTGGTGGTAGTAGCCGGTGTGAGTTTGCTCCATCATCCGTTTTGTAGTGGGTCTGTCGTCTTGTTGATGTCATATTGTGCAAGTGTTTTGCTCTATCATCCCTTTGCTGGTGGTAACTGGTTTGAGTGAGGTCCATCATCCTTATGGTGGTGTGTCTATCATCTTGTTGACGTCAGATCATGCGAGTGTTTTCTCTATCATCCTTTTGGTGGTAGTAGCCGGTGTGAGTTTGCTCCATCAGCCTTTTGGTGGTGGATCTTTCAGCTTTTTGATATCACATTGTGCGAGTTTTTGCAATATCATCTTTTGGTGGTAGTAGCCGGTGTGAATTCGCTCCGTCATCCTTTTGGTGGCGGGTCTGTCATCTTAGTGATGTCAGATTGTGCGAGTGTTTTGCTCTATCATCGCTTTACTGGTGGTAGCTGGTTTGAGTTAGCTCCATCATCCTTTTGTTGGCGGGTCTGCCATCTTAGTGATGTCAGATTGTGCGAGTGTTTTCTCTATCATCCTTTTGGTGGTAGTAGCCGGTGTGAGTTTGCTCCATCAGCCTTTTGCTGGTGGGTCTTTCAGCTTTTTGATGTCAGATTGTGCGAGTTTTTGCAATATCATCTTTTCGTGGTAGTAGCCGGTGTGAATTCGCTTCGTCATCCTTTTGGTGGCGGGTGTGTCATCTTAGTGATGTCAGATTGTCCGAGTGTTTTGCTCTATCATCCTTTTGGTGGTAGTAGCCGGTGTGAGTTCGCTCCATCATCCGTTTTGTAGTGGGTCTGTCGTCTTGTTGATGTCATATTGTGCAAGTGTTTTGCTCTATCATCCCTTTGCTGGTGGTAACTGGTTTGAGTGAGGTCCATCATCCTTATGGTGGTGTGTCTATCATCTTGTTGACGTCAGATTATGCGAGTGTTTTCTCTATCATCCTTTTGGTGGTAGTAGCCGGTGTGAGTTTGCTCCATCAGCCTTTTGGTGGTGGATCTTTCAGCTTTTTGATATCACATTGTGCGAGTTTTTGCAATATCATCTTTTGGTGGTAGTAGCCGGTGTGAATTCGCTCCGTCATCCTTTTGGTGGCGGGTCTGTCATCTTAGTGATGTCAGATTGTGCGAGTGTTTTGCTCTATCATCCTTTTGGTGGTAGTAGCCGGTGTGAGTTTGCTCCATCATCCGTTTGGTAGTGGGTCTTTCAGCTTTTTGATGTCAGATTGTGCAAGTGTTTTGCTCTATCATCGCTTTACTGGTGGTAGCTGGTTTGAGTTAGCTCCATCATCCTTTTGTTGGCGGGTCTGCCATCTTAGTGATGTCAGATTGTGCGAGTGTTTTCTCTATCATCCTTTTGGTGGTAGTAGCCGGTGTGAGTTTGCTCCATCAGCCTTTTGCTGGTGGGTCTTTCAGCTTTTTGATGTCAGATTGTGCGAGTTTTTGCAATATCATCTTTTCGTGGTAGTAGCCGGTGTGAATTCGCTTCGTCATCCTTTTGGTGGCGGGTGTGTCATCTTAGTGATGTCAGATTGTGCGAGTGTTTTGCTCTATCATCCTTTTGGTGGTAGTAGCCGGTGTGAGTTTGCTCCATCATCCGTTTTGTAGTGGGTCTGTCGTCTTGTTGATGTCATATTGTGCAAGTGTTTTGCTCTATCATCCCTTTGCTGGTGGTAACTGGTTTGAGTGAGGTCCATCATCCTTATGGTGGTGTGTCTATCATCTTGTTGACGTCAGATCATGCGAGTGTTTTCTCTATCATCCTTTTGGTGGTAGTAGCCGGTGTGAGTTTGCTCCATCAGCCTTTTGGTGGTGGATCTTTCAGCTTTTTGATATCACATTGTGCGAGTTTTTGCAATATCATCTTTTGGTGGTAGTAGCCGGTGTGAATTCGCTCCGTCATCCTTTTGGTGGCGGGTCTGTCATCTTAGTGATGTCAGATTGTGCGAGTGTTTTGCTCTATCATCGCTTTACTGGTGGTAGCTGGTTTGAGTTAGCTCCATCATCCTTTTGTTGGCGGGTCTGCCATCTTAGTGATGTCAGATTGTGCGAGTGTTTTCTCTATCATCCTTTTGGTGGTAGTAGCCGGTGTGAGTTTGCTCCATCAGCCTTTTGCTGGTGGGTCTTTCAGCTTTTTGATGTCAGATTGTGCGAGTTTTTGCAATATCATCTTTTCGTGGTAGTAGCCGGTGTGAATTCGCTTCGTCATCCTTTTGGTGGCGGGTGTGTCATCTTAGTGATGTCAGATTGTCCGAGTGTTTTGCTCTATCATCCTTTTGGTGGTAGTAGCCGGTGTGAGTTCGCTCCATCATCCGTTTTGTAGTGGGTCTGTCGTCTTGTTGATGTCATATTGTGCAAGTGTTTTGCTCTATCATCCCTTTGCTGGTGGTAACTGGTTTGAGTGAGGTCCATCATCCTTATGGTGGTGTGTCTATCATCTTGTTGACGTCAGATTATGCGAGTGTTTTCTCTATCATCCTTTTGGTGGTAGTAGCCGGTGTGAGTTTGCTCCATCAGCCTTTTGGTGGTGGATCTTTCAGCTTTTTGATGTCACATTGTGCGAGTTTTTGCAATATCATCTTTTGGTGGTAGTAGCCGGTGTGAATTCGCTCCGTCATCCTTTTGGTGGCGGGTCTGTCATCTTAGTGATGTCAGATTGTGCGAGTGTTTTGCTCTATCATCCTTTTGGTGGTAGTAGCCGGTGTGAGTTTGCTCCATCATCCGTTTGGTAGTGGGTCTTTCAGCTTTTTGATGTCAGATTGTGCAAGTGTTTTGCTCTATCATCGCT